>JAKEPQ010000259.1:20000-47378 GCA_024500445.1 Entomyzon cyanotis | reverse complement strand
AGCTCTTGTGGGACTGAAAGCCAAGTGGAGCAAGATAATGCAATGAAATTTTACTGCTTGCCTCTCCTGGCAATGACTCAGCTGTGATAACTCCCTTTGAGGAAGCACCAGCACAGTCCCACCCAGCCTGAGGGGTCATCTCTGCTAATGGGCCATTGTGAACTCATGGAACCAAGGGGTCATTGTGACACAGTGGGGCCTCATGGAACCCAGGAGTGCATTGTGACACTACAGAACCTCATGGAATGAAGGGGACACTGTGACACTGTGGGGCCTCGTTGGAACTCAGGAGACCATTGGTGACAGAACAGGAGCTCATGGAACCTGTGGGGCATTGTGACACTGCAGGGCCTCGTGGAAGCAGCGAGACCATTGTGACACTGAAGAACTTCATAGAAACCAAATATCCACTGGGACACAGCAGGGCATCATGGGAACCAATGAACCATTGTTGGCAGTACGGAAGGTCATTGGATCAAGGACACATGGTGATAAAATGTGGTCTTAAATGTCCATTGTGACCCTGAGGATCCAAGGAGACCATGGTGACACTACAGAACCTCATGGAACCATTATTCCATTGTGACACTGCTGGGCCTCAGGGAGCCAAGGAGATCATTGTGACACTGGGGAACCTCATGGACCCAAGCGGCCATTGTGACACTGGGGAACCAAGGAGTCCATTGTTGACAGGATGGAAACTCATGGAACCAATGGACCATTGTGACATTGCAGAACCAACACAGCTGCTGGACCTTGTCACCTGGCCCTGCACAGCTCCCTTGGGAGGCATGGCAGGACCAGCACCCTGGGAGCCTCGGGAATTCTGCTCCGGGATCAATGGCACACACTGCAAGGGTCTGGAATTCCAGTTTGCAGCAAGGAAAAGATGTTTCTGCCCTTGAAGACAAAGCTTCTCAGAAGGAGGAGCCAAAAGCCAAGTGGAGTAAAATCTTACAATGACATTTCACTGCCAGCCTTCATCACTTCATCCACGGTTGTTTTAGCTCATGGACTGGCAACAAAATCAGCAGAGGGTCTTTGGCTGGCAGCTGCCCTGGCTAAAGAGAGACACTGTGAGAGAAACAGAGCAGGCCAAGAGAGGCAGAAGAGAAAGGAGGGTGAAGCACGGAATAGACTCCACAACTCAGATAGTTATGAAGTAGGTATGTGTTTATTCCAGCTGGGGTGCATGGGGGGTAGCCCCTCCAAAAGCATGCACACTGTCAGCAGCACTTCACTAGGTTTATATTAGGTTACAGGTTACATATGCATAAAGTTAGACAAAGCCCCTATACCTATTCATTACCTATCCCTGCTTTGTATTATAATGAGTTCAAAGTTCATTTAAATATGCTCGTGCAAGCGAAGTGTCTCAGATTAATTGTGGGCAGGGGTCCCAAATAATTCATGATGGCAAAATCAATAGTCTTCCTCACGATGAACTGTTCACCCTGTTCCCTTGCACATGCTCCCTTGGTTCTTGGTCCAAGTCCAAGCCTGAGAACCAACTTGTACCGGTCCTGGGGTCCAAGGGCGGGATGCTTGGTCACACTTAGTGGTTTTTCTCAATTATTTGGCTCTCTTCTCTCTATCCTCCCCGATACTAGGTAGGCACAAAATCATTAGGCGAATAATAAATGGTTTTCAGCAAGCAAATCTTAGTAAATCATTATCCAACCTCTGGCCCTCTAAATCAGTTCAAAAGTTATTATTATTATTATTATTATTATTATCCAGCTTCTAGTTCTTTTAAATTAATAATTTCTATTTTACCCTAAATCATATGGGAGTGTTGAGGGTCCTTTCTGCACCTTGTGACTCAACAAGACCTTCTGTGAGAAATTTTGGGGTGGACCATGACCCCCATTCCTGTCTCCCTGAGCCACTGGGAGGGAGGAGGGAGAGAATCGGGAATAAAGTGAGACCCAGGAGGGAGGGAGGGATTGGGAAAAGGTGGTTTAGGATTTGTTTTACTTCTCATTTTTCCTGCTCTGATTCTGACGGGGGATAAATCCAATTAGTATCCCCCAGTCGACTCCCCTTTGCCCAGAATCCATACAGGATCTCTTCCTGCCCTTATCCCAACTCAGGAGCCTTTCCTTGTATTTTTTCCCCACCCAGGTGTGGAGGGGAGAGGGATGTAACAGATTTGGGGGACACCAGGAATCCAGCCAGGATCATCACACCACACACAGTCACGGGAATCAGCCAGAGGAGCCCATTTACCCCTGAACAGCATCCAGAATAGGAGAATTTGGGGTCAGGGAGAAAATCAGATCCATCGGGACACCCATGGTCTCAGGGACACCCTGAGATGAAACAGCCATAAGCCTGAAATCTGGCTCCATGGAATGCCTGGAATCCTCCAGGATGATCCTGTTCCTTGCCTCTCCTGATGGTCTGGATGAGGGGATTCAGGGCTACCTCAGTACATTCATAGATGAGCTGTGGTGAAGACCATGGGGGGAGCAGGTGGTCACCCTGCAGCCCATGGAGTCCACAGGGGTGCAGAGATCCACCCACAGCCCACGCCAGAGGAGCTGGTGGATGCCTGGAGGAAGCTGTGGGAGTCTCATATAAAGAGTTAAAGCTGTAAAGGCCTTGCAAGGGAGAGAAAGGCCTTGGTCCTGGGGTGGAAGCAGCCTGGCCTCAGCTCAGGAGAGTCTGCACCTTATGGACAAGAGGACTCTCGTTGCAGCAGAAATTTGGGTGGGATGTTGCTCGTGAGATTGGACCCATGCCAAAGAAGTTCCCAGAGGACTGTCTCTCGTGGGAGGGACCCCGTGGCTAAGAAGAGGACCCGTCTTCCTGACAGACTGACCAGAGAACAAACCCCTTACCCTGCCCCTGCCTGTGCTGTTGGTTGGAAAGAGGGAGGGGGGTGAGCAGAGAAACTGCTTCTTAAGAGGGAAGGGGTGAGAGCGGAGAAACTGTCTTAAGAGAGAGAGAATGAGCAGACATAAACAGTATTTTTAGTAGAAGAATTGTGGTGATGAATAGGTTTATGGATTTGCTCTATGGACTAAGAAAATACCCCAAACCCTGCCCCCTACCCGAGCTGTTGGTTGGAAGGAGGGAGGGGAGTGAATAGAAAATGGGTTCTTAAGAGGGTTCTTAGTTTTACCTCTCATTTTTCCTCCAACTCAGTTAGGTAATTAACTCACTTTGCAACTTTTAAGTTTGAAGCCTGCTTGCCCTTTTCTTCCATGCGTCCCCTTGTCAATGTCCTATCTCACTTAACTCATGAATTTGGTGTGTGTTTAACAGTTTTTTTCCTTTCCCCTCTCCTGCATGCCTGCAGCAGGAGAGAGCAGGGGTGCCTGGCATTTAGTCAGGGTCAAACCCCGACATGTGATCTCTTGGCTCTTTGGCAGCCTGGAGATGGCTGGAACATGCCCAGGGGGCAGCTGTGACTGTCAGTGACTTCCCAGCTCTTTAGGAGGATGGAGAGTGCAGGGATGTCGCCATGGAGCCCCTGTGAGTGCCTGTGACCTGCCAGCTCCTTAGCAGCATGGAGACACGTGGCATGTCACCCCTGAGACCCTGTTGTAGACTGCAATCTCTGTGCAGGTGGCTTGGCAAATGGGAGACTCCTGGGATGTCCCTATGGAGTCGCTGGGATTGTGTGTGCTGTCAGTGTTCCTTCAGAGAACAGTTCAGGAGCAACAAAATTATCAATAAACTTACTGAAGAACACATTCCATACTAAACAGCCAAACAAATCAATGATAAAGGATTTTCAGCCCAGGGGACTGGCTGTGGGTGTGGGAAAGCACCTGGGATGAGTTATCAATCAGGGGCAGACAAGGAACAGCTGGGACACATGGAGCTGCCTGAGGGAGGGGTAACTGTGGGCCAATTATCAGAGGAGTGATATAATGTCAGAGGCCCATGATCAGAGGGCTCTCAGGGAGTGGCTCTTAGCAGGGAGACTTCACACCTTTCTGCAGGCATTCAGGAACTTGGTTGACAAACAGGACGCACATTTTTTTTTTTCCTTAACCTCCCCATTTACATATCTCCTTCCCTTTTTCCACTATACTCACCAATTATAATTATTCACTATCTTCTTTTATATTATTATAATATATATTTTTATTATCATCTCCACAATGTTACATATTTTTTATTTCACATACTACCCTATCCACTCTCTGTGGCTATCTCTCCTATCTATCATTTCAAATCTCATATCATCAACCCATTTAATCCCCCCCAGACTACATTCTCTCCTCATATAACTACCTCTCTACACTATTTTTTCACTGACATCCTGAGAGGATTCCTTTCTTTATCACCACTTCAACAAACCATATCCATCACTCCAACAACACACCACCACTTAACAACTACCATCACCGTACACATTCTTCTGACTTTTTCAGTTTACCTGTTTTTTTCATTATTGCTTATTTAAAATTTTTCCTATTAATTGTAGGTCTACTTGGCATCTCTTGCATCATATTTTTTATTCCTGGCTGGTTTGCTTCCAACTAGCACAACATTTGCTCACACGTCCTTGATCCTCTATACCCGCATGTGCCAATCTCTGCCCAGCAAAATACCCTTGGATTCCCCAGCCAACAGTATTGTTCAGAGGGTGAAACAAGCTTAAGGTAAGAGCTGTGTAGCTTTTTACTCTAAACCTAGGCCATGGGCTTGTGCTGAGCAAGATGGGCAAGTGGTCGGGGGATCCTGCTGCTGACTGAATCCTCCCTCCAACTTCATCTTGCCTAAAATTTTCTGGAGCTGTAAAATGGGGCAGTTGATACATTTATTCCAGGGAATCAACTGGCAACCAGACCAGTCCTTTGGACTGTGTTGACCTGGTGTCCAGAAGGGTGGGGGTTGACCCTCCTGACTGATAAATTGCTAGACCTGATGTCCACAAATTCACAATCTGCCCCACCATGATTTGGTGGGAAATGAAACAGAGCTGGTGAGATTGGAATTTTATAACTCGGGATTGTTTTGTTTGACTAATGAGAATGTACATTTTACCCACGCTGTGGAAGGATTTGGCCAGGCTGCTGGAGGTACACGAAGATCTTCCACCTAAACACAACATGGGAAGGAACAGCAGCCTCCAGAGCACCAGAGAGAACAGTGGCAGAAGAAACAGCAAAGAACCAAAGGGTGGCACACCGAGAACATCCCACCCTGGACCGGGAAACAGCACTGATTCGGCACAAGAGGACATCCAAATGGTGATGATTCCCAACAAAAATTCAGCCTGTCCATGCTGTGGGACCCAGATGTACCGTGCTGTCGGGCTTGACTGAACACCTGAAAAGAGCCCATGGGAAAAGCAGGGTTTGGTTTCAGTGTGCTAAGTGTGGTAAGCAAAACACTAACTTTCATAGTATTGCTTGTCACTATCCCAAGTGCAAGGGATCTCCAGCTGGGGGGTGGATCTGTCACGTATGTGGTAGGAATTTTTTGACCAAGATTGGCCTTGGTCAACACAAGAGTCATATGCATCCTGTGACCATGAAGCAGGAAAGGATGGCTGCATCCCGCCCCAAAAAGAGCTCTGCCCGAGGAGCACACAAAAGAGTGTGGACAAAAGAGGAGGAACAGCTTTTGCTTAAACTGGAGCCACAGTTTGAAGGAAAGAGAAACATCAATCAATTAATTGCGGAACACATTCCTTCAAAAACACCTAAGCAAGTAAGTGACAAAAGGAGACTGTTACGCAAGGGACCAGCAAGGGACCGAGGGAACAGAGGCAGAGATGACTTCTGAATCAGAAGATGATGAGGAGCAGCTGGGGAACATTGACCCCAGGAGGGGCAATTAATAGTAGATTGTGTGACAAGCAGCCTCATTCAGAGTCATTATTTGTAAGTGTCACACATGTAAAGATTTTCAGATTCCAGTATTTAATTTCAGATGAATTTCCTTCTGTTCCACAGCAATGACAAAGTGCTAACATATGCAAATACATCCCATGTTGTCCTTCGGATAAAAAGGAAAGAGGAAAGCATACTGGAATTCATATGAATGGTGACTGCTAATTTAAATTTAAAAGCATCTTTCAGCTACAGAGCCCAAAGCCAGGCAGATCAGTTCATGATCTCCAGCGATTTCTCAAAGGCAGTCTCTTCCTTCTGTGGTGCCTAGCATTCCCAAAAGCTAGACAAATAGACATACAACAACAATAGTTAGAAATGTGACAATGATTAATGGAACTTACTTGGTCTTAGCACCTTGTTAGACTTAGCCATTCATTTTGAAACCGTTTCATTTTAAAGAAAATTATTTTGGTCTGATTTACATATGGCTATGTATCAATTTTCCAAATTTAGATTTAAGTCCATACGGTAATTACTAATGTGGCCATTTTTTTATATGCGTGTGTTAAAAAGGGTACCACTCTTTTCTTTCTGGCTTACTTGCCCTCTTGCATCTGAAGGCATACAATTATTACAAGGTTCTGCTAGGATAGCTGGGACTGATCCAGGAACAACCCTATGGGTAACACTGTTGTGGGAATATAAAAAAGGAAACCATTTAATTAGCTTCATTTTGGAATTTTTGTGTTTTGTTGCAGCTTTTAATGGATTAACTCTTTATTGTATTGTCTAATATTGTTCTTTTGTGTTCCTCTTTGTCTGGAGTTAATTTTATTCAAATAAAAGGAGTCTCTGGCTCTAGATCTCACAGTTGCAAGGGTATTCAGCAGTTCTTTTTGCTTCTGTGGCTTTAGTGGCTCCTTGTCTCACATCTGGACACACTTAGCTTTTCATCTGATGAGGACACACTTGAGTGTTCCAAGTTGTTTATGATATTGAAACAAACTTGCACAATAGAACACATAACACATATTTAGAGTGGGGAGAAGGATGAATTCCTGCTTCCTTTACCCCACCTTTTGGAAATTCTTCTGTTTTCTGCTAGCTAGTTTCATTTTGCAACATCACCTGTTCTGTTGACCTTCTCTGCAAGCAGGCAGAACTTGGTTTTGAGGGGAAGACATCCTTCACACTTTTCCCTCAGCAGTGTCAATTTGCATCTCTTGTGGCTCCTTGAAGACTCGGCTAAGCAAACACACACAAAAAGCATCCAAAACCACATTCAACTGACACACACTAAAATCAGACACTCCAAAGTCATGTTTCAAAAATGTAAGCTACTTTTTCAGAATCTTTTCCATATGAATTTGCGAGCTCTTTCCAGGGCCTCGAATTTGCTACTGAAAAACAGCACATTAACAGTAACCTGACCCTTCCACCAATTCCCAGAACAAATAAGCTCACAAATGTCATCGACACACTCACACACAGGAGTCCCAAAGGGATACTTATTAGCTCATGCAGAGAAACAGCATAGATGCAAAAATTCAACAGACATCCAAAACATGTTTCAACACTCAACTAGTTACATTGATCTCACAGGCATCCCCGCATGGATTTATATGCCAGCAAAACACAAATTAACACAGGTAATTTGCACACACACAGTACACTCACACACATTCAAAAAAAAAAATTCAAAAGCACCTGAGCAAACTCTGCTCAAAAAAAAGATTCTCACAGTAACCCAAGGAGGAGAGTTGAACTTCAAAATACTTTGCAATTGGATTTTAACCCAGGCAGGAGAGTTGAACTCCAAAATACCAAATGCAATTGCATTTAACCCAAGTAGGAGGCAGGAGACTTTAACTCCAAAATAGGCAAGAGACTTGAACTCCAAAGTATCTTGCAATTGCATTTTTTAACCCAAGTAGGAAACTTTAACTCCAAAACACCTTGCAACTGCATTTTAACCCAGGCGCTGACATTCAAAATCACAATTATAAACACAGGAACATTCAACTCAACTTCTGTAGCTGCTTAGTCACTTTATACATGTATTAGATAAAGGTTAGCCAATACACATCACTAGTGATTTTACTAGATTATTTGGCTATTTTATACAGTCAAAATACATAGAGATGGACTGTTTTAAGGTTCATTGGTCCAGACTTGAGCAAAGCCCCAGTATTCAGTTTCCCGTTGAATCTGAATGTCCTGGCCTCTGGTATTAATTAGGTCTTCTTTCTTATCTGTCTTGACCCAGACCAGGTGTCTCTGACCAGCCAGGGGTGTTGTTTGGAGCTGATGTTCCATTAATGGCCGCTGATAGCTCTTTATCTTTTGGGTTACTCCCAGTCTGTTGATATGATGAGTTCCTCAGACCTCACCTGATATAACAATGCCCTGGAAAAAAACTGAAAATTCATTTTCCCAGGGTAAAGGCAAACAAAACCCTTTGACTAAAGTTATACAAAATTTTTAAACTGGTGTATTTTGCAACATAAGTAGTAGAGTGAAGCATGCCAAGGAACCTAGTCCTGCTGTGGCTTTGCTCAGAAATCTTTCTTTCCTGATAGTTTTCCAGTGATTCTTTGAGTGGTTTGAAGGTGCCTCTGCCATCACATCTCTTGAGCAGCGGTGAGCGGCCTGGGATGTCAGCACTGAGGCTCAGTGAGTGAGTGCCTGTGACACAAGGGCTTCTTGGCAGCATGCAGACTCCTGGGGTGTGCCTATGGTTCTCCTGGGACCACCTGTGAGGTCAGTGTTCTTCTGAAACATGGATAGCTCGGGCAGTTCCCCACGGAGTTCCTGTGACAAGATGTGATCTCTTGGCTCTTTGGCAGCCTGGAGATGGCTGGATATGTTGCCCAGGGGGCAGCTGTGACTGTCAGTGACTTCCCAGCTCTTTAGGAAGATGGAGAGTGCAGGGATGTCGCCATGGAGCCCCTGTGAGTGCCTGTGACCTGCCAGCTCCTTAGCAGCATGGAGACATGTGGCATGTCACCCCTGAGACCCTGTTGTAGATTGCAATCTCTGTGCAGGTGGCTTGGCAAATGGGAGACTCCTGGGATGTCCCTGTGGAGTCGCTGGGATTGTGTGTGCTGTCAGTGTTCCTTCAGAGAACAGTTCAGGAGCAACAAAATTATCAATAAACTTACTGAAGAACAGATGCCATACTAAACAGCCAAACAAATCAATGATAAAAGATTTTTTGCTCAGGGGAGTGGCTGTGGGTGTGGGAAAGCACCTGGGATAAGTTATCAGTCAGAGGTGGACAAGGAACAGCTGGGACACATGGAGGTGCCTGAGGGAGGGGTAACTGGGGGACAATTATCAGAGGGCTCTCAGGGGGTGACTCTTAGCAGGGAAGCTTCACACCTTTCTGCAGGCATTCAGGAACTTGGTTGACGAACAGGACGTCACAACAATAGTGAATGAGTCAGAGCAGGACTGCTACTGATGCCTGGGTAGGATGAAGCAGATAAGAACAACGACCCAAGATAACAACAGAGTGGGGACTCGGGAAGGTAACTTGAGAAGACCTCCCCATAAATGGATGAAAAAGAGAGCCACAAAGAAAGGTAAATATCTGCCCCTCTAGCCTTTGTTCCACTGAAATAGGGGAAACTCACCAAGATTAAGATGAGAGCTTAGTTACAAACTGGGCATCTGTCTTAGGTTACATGGAAGGTGTAATTGATAATGGAAGGTGGAAGTATGTATTCTATTATCATCTCCACAAGCTGTTAAAAACAGGTGGGGCAATGTTCTTTATCTTCAGCATGACTCAGCCCTGATACCACTCTCTGTGGGGGCTATCTCTCCTAATGGGCTATCAAGGTCTTCAGGAATGGCTCATGGAAATGCATCAACCCATTGTGAGATGCCCCGCCCAGAGGGGAGGAACTGAACATTCTCTCCTGCATATAAGCTGAGCCTCTACTACACTAGGACATGTTTTTTCTACTGGACATCCTGAGACGGATTGGACCTTTCTTTTGGATCACCACTTCAACAAGACCATATCCATCACTCCAACAGGACAGCAGCCACCACTTAACAGGACTGCTACCATCACCGTGAGCAAGAGGGGGGCAGGTTGCATTCTGACTTTTTCAGTTTAACCTGTTGTTTTTGCATTATTGCTTATTTAAAATTTTTTCCTATTAAATTGTAGGTCTGACTTGGCATCTCTTGCATCATATTTGTGTGGGGGTAATTCCTCGGCTGGTTTGCTTCCAAACTAGCACAACATTGCTGCAGGGGTCACACGTCCTTGCGATCCTGCTGGATACCCTGCATAGGGTAAGGAAGCCAATCTCTGCCCAGCAAAATACCCTTGGATTCCCCAGCCAACAGTATCATTCAAACGGTGAAACAAGCTTAAGGTAAGAGCTGTGTAGCTTTTTACTCTAAACCTAGGCCATGGGCTTGTGCTGAGCAAGATGGGCAAGTGGTCGGGGGGGTGTGCTGCTAACTGAATCCTCCCTCCAAATTCATCTTGCCTAAAATTTTCTGGAGCTGTAAAATGGGGGAGTCGATACATTTATTCCAGGGATCAACTGGCAACCAGACCAGTCCTTTGGACTGTGTTGACCTGGTGTTCAGAAGGGCGGGGGTTGACCCCCCCCGACCAACAAATTGCTAGACCTGATGTCCACAAATTCACAATCTGCCCCACCATGATTTGGTGGGAAATGAAACAGAGCTGGTGAGATTGGAATTTTATAACTCGGGATTGTTTTGTTTGACTAATGAGAATGTATATTTTACCCATGCCGTGGAAGGATTTGGCCAGGCTGCTGGAGGTACACTAAGATCTTCCACCTAAACACAACATGGGAAGGAACAGCTGCCTCCAGAGCACCAGAGAGAACAGCAGCAGAAGAAACAGCAAAGAACCAAAGGGTGGCACACCGAGAACATCCCACCCTGGACCGGGAAACAGCACTGATTTGGCACGAGAGGACATCCAAATGGTGATGATTCCCAACAAAAATTCAGCCTGTCCATGCTGTGGGACCCAGATGTACTGGCTGTCGGGCTTGACTGAACACCTGAAAAGAGCCCATGGGAAAAGCAGGGTTTGGTTTCAGTGTGCTAAGTGTGGTAAGCAAAACACTAACTTTCATAGTATTGCTTGTCACTATCCCAAGTGCAAGGGATCTCCAGCTGGGGGGTGGATCTGTCACATATGTGGTAGGAATTTTTTGACCAAGATTGGCCTTGGTCAACACAAGAGTCATATGCATCCTGTGAGCATGAAGCAGGAAAGGATGGCTGCATCCCACCCCAAAAAGACCTCTGCCCGAGGAGCACACAAAAGAGTGTGGACAAAAGAGGAGGAACAACTTTTGCTTAAACTGGAGACACAGTTTGAAGGAAAGAGAAACATCAATCAATTAATTGCGGAACACATTCCTTCAAAAACACCTAAGCAAGTAAGTGACAAAAGGAGACTGTTATGCAAGGGAACAGCTTCGGGACTGGGAGAAGAGGTAGAGATGACTTCTGAATCAGAAGATGATGAGGAGCAGCTGGGGAACATTGACCCCAGGAGGGGCAATTAATAGTAGAGTGTGTGACAAGCAGCCTCATTCAGAGTCATCATTTGTAGGCGCCACACCTGTAATGATTTCAAGATTCCAGTATTTAATTTCAGATGAATTTCCTTCTGTTTCACGGCAATGACAAAGTGCTAACATATGCAAATACATTACATGTTGTCCTTTGGATCTCTAAGTACGATTGGACTTGACTTCTCCACACTGATGCTAAAGCTTTCACAGTGGTTTGCAGAACTAGAGAATCATGGAATTGTGCAATGCTTTGGGTTGGCAGGGACCTTAAAGCCCATGAAGTACCACCTCCTGCCTGCCATAGCAAGGGACACCTTCGACTAGCCCAGGTTGCTGCAAGCCCCATCCAACCTGGCCTTGGACACTTGTAGGGATCCAGGAGTCCAGCCTGCCCACCATTACCCACGTGAGACGAGGAGCTGACCTCATGCCACAGCACCACCTGCTGCTGCTCGGGAGTCATCGCTTCTGCTCTGCCCGGCTGGGAGCTCAACAGCGCCCCTGCTGGCTGTGATGTTAACTGCACCAAAGGGAAGGACATCTGGCAGCCCAGAGCAAGCTGCCACCGAGTTTTCTGGGTTTTGTTTGTTGTTGCAACTGTTGTTTGTTGCTTGTTTACTTTGTTATAAATACTAATAAAGCACTGTTATTCCTTTTCTGATATCTTTGCCTGAAAGCCCTTGATTCCAAAGTTATACTAATTCGGAGGGAAGAGGGGGGTCACATTCTCTATTCTAAGGGAGGTTTCCACTTTCTTAGCAGACACCTGTCTTTCAAACCAAGACAAACACGCCATCCTGAGCAGGATGGGGGCTGTGATGTGGTGACACGGCCAGTGGCTGGGGACACAGCAGCACCTGGATCAGGGCATGGCTGTGGGACTGGCTGCAGCTGTCCCCACAGCAGGGCCACAGAGCAAGGCAGCTACCACACACAGCCTCTGCATACCCCGCCAGGCCCTCGCCCAGCCAGCAGGAAGCTCTTGGTGGGCACGGGGCAAGGGCAACAATAGGGGCTGCCCTGCCAGCACCAGAGTGGCAGGTGTCCTCAGAGACCTCCTGTGGGGCCACGCAAGGCATGGGCAGAGCATGGGAACCTTCACCTGTGAGCAGCCACAGGCCAGGCGCAGCCCTATCCAGCAGAGCCCCTCACAGCAGAGCAAAGGCCTCGACTCCACACCTGGTTATGGACTGTTGTCCCACCAGCTCCTCGCCCAGCCAGCTGGAAGGTCTCGATGGGCAGGGCAGAAGCAGAGCCATGACCATCAGTGCCACTAACTGAGGAGGGGTTCCACTCCAAGGGGCTCAGGACTGTCTGCAGTGTGTCAGGGATGTCCACAGATTGAGCAGAAGACACACACGTGAGCTGAAGTGCTGTGGAAGAGAGTGCCACAGGGTCTTGGCACGAAGCCGCTGACCCCACAGAGTGGCTTGCCCCACCCTCCCCACCCACCGGCAGAGCCTAGGGCTGCTTCTTTCACCAGCGAGAGGGGACTTTGGTGATCGTCGTGGCTATGCAGGGTGGTGGGGGCTTTGGGCCGAGACACAGACACAGACACAGAGACACACAGGCACACACAGACACAGACACATACACGGAGACACACGGAGACACAGAGACACAGATACACACACACACACTCTCTCTCTCTCTCTCATTCATCTGCGCTCTCTCCCCCACCTCCCCTCCTGCCCTCTCTTTCACGGCCCATCGATGCTTGGGGGTGCCCTGCCCTCCACCAACAGCCTCCCTGGCGCCACCCTCAGACCTTTCCTGCACCCACCCAGGGCCCCTCTGGCCATTTTGCATGGCAGCAGCCGCAGGGAAAGGAGGAGGTTTGCGCAGAGGCATCCAGGGTGTTCGGTGGGCAGGGGGGAGCCTGGTGAAGAGGTCGGGCTGGCGACAGTCTGGGCTGCAAGTGGTGGTGGCGGCGGGAGGGCGAGGGGGAGAGAGCAAGGAAGAAAAGAAAGTGGGAGCTGGGCCAAGGACACGGCAGGATTTTGACAGCCAGGAGCCGGGATTCGAGAGATGATGCTGCTGTGTGTTCGGGCATGGAACTGGTGGGAATGCCACCGGATCCTAAAGACTTCCTCCTTCCTTCTCCGGGAGGGGTGAAGGGAACAGGGTGCAGGTGGGGGGGCGGTGGAGCAGGCCTGGGCTGGGGAAGTGAGGACCAATGGGGGCGGCAGCGCGCAGCGATGACAATGACGACCACACAGTGGTGGCCGCCGCCAGGGCTCCAGCCGTGGCAAGGCGGGAGGCGGGCGGCACCCGCCACAGCTGGGGTGATCCACGGGAAGGGCCCTTCTGCTATGTGGGAGGTTTCCGTCCTCCCTGAGCTCGCCTTAGGACACCTGCGTTACGCTTTGACAGGTGTACTGCCCCAGTCAAACTCCCCACCTGCCGCTGTCCCTGGAATGGGTCGCGGCCGGCACACGCCGGCCACTTGGTGCCAGAGGTGAGAGCCCCCCTCGGGGCTCCCCTCTCCGCCGCACCGGGTAAGTGAAAAAATGATCAGAGTAGTGGTATTTCACCGACGGCCGGGACGCCGGCGGGCGGGTCACCCTGCGGTGCCGAGCGCATGCCCGGCTTCCCACTTATTCTACACCTCTCATGTCTCTTCACAGCACCAGACTAGAGTCAAGCTCAACAGGGTCTTCTTTCCCCGCTGATTCCGCCAAGCCCGTTCCCTTGGCTGTGGTTTCGCTGGATAGTAGGTAGGGACAGTGGGAATCTCGTTCATCCATTCATGCGCGTCACTAATTAGATGACGAGGCATTTGGCTATTTTTCGAGTACATATATTTCTATATGCTCCTTTCACGGGTTAAGTAGAGGTGGCCCGTCCACCTTGGCCAAATCCGGTAGATTGGTCCAAGCTAGGTGGTAATTGACGCGTTATGAAAAAAAAATTTTGTCCTGTCCCTACTTACTATGTGCGACCTTCTGGCTTGTGGCTGCCCTGCGTCCCTAGCACCCGCCAAAACTTTATTGAGAGATAATGCAAAATGGTTAAAGAAAAGAAAAAGTTACAACAGGTTAAGAACAAGTAACAAGTTCAAAAAAAACATGCAACAAAATCAAAAACAAGTCATAACTACTCCGAATTCTTAGCCCTACTGGCAAAGATATGTACAATGTCCACAGAGGAGGTGAGCACAATGGTGGTCAGAGACCGGGCAACCTTCTCTCGCCTCAATTTGGACAGGCCGAGAGCCCCCAAAACATCAAAGTTCTCGTGGAGCCATTTCCCCCGCGCTCCTAGGGGAAAGCCCGCAAACACAACGTCCTTCGCGTTAGTAAGTTCTCGTATTTCCGTTTCCAGGTGTTTGTACTTGTTCACTTTCTCAGCGGCGGCCTCCTCCAGCGATGTTTCGGCTGATTCGTATCACACTATCACGTCCACAACTAATGCACGGTCGTCCTTCACGAATACCAGATCGGGTTTGTACAGCTCCTTGTTGGTATCTCTCAAGCGCGGTTCCTGAAACACTACCCATTCCTTCTTCTTCGCCTCCCTGATCAGCACTTCACAGATGTAATTGTGCCTCTTGATCCTAGCGTCCTGTGTGATTGGGCAGTTGCCGATGATGTGGGCCAGGGTTTCATTGTCCGCTTTGCAGTGCCTACATGCCGTGGTGTACTTGTCCTGTCTACCCCTTGCTAGAAACTCTCTCGTGGGGTAGACGTTCGCTCTCAGTTGTAATGCCGTAAGGAGCTTCCTGTGAGGAATGCCTCTGTAATTTTCCAGCCAATGGTTGCTAATTTTGTCGCCTTCAAAATTTGAAATTCCTCGGCCCTGGGATATTAATTTAGTCCACCTTTTGAATTCGATTTTTCTCCAATTGCATGGTTTGGGAAATTTATTTTTCAGCAATGGAGCTTCCCATTCCGAAGTAGTGTCTGCACTGTACGAGCCGGTCGGTTCTTTCATGGGTTTGGTCTCCCAAATTGATGGTATGTTCCCCTTATCTCCTCCAGCTTGCACCCACAATTTCTCATACCTCCGTTCCATTTGATCTCTCTCCAGGAACGCCTTCATGGTCTCATCCGAGGACTGGGCAAGTCGATGCAGTCTTCGGGCCTGCACGCTAGGGATCAGTCCCGCCAGTTTGATGAGTCCCAAACCTCCGTCTCTCGTGCTTGCGTACAAGATGGCATCACAAGTACAGGCAGGTAAGTGCAGCCACTCCTTGACCGTAGAACGGATCTTCTGGTCAAGCGCCTCCAGGAACGGCGCTTTCAGTTCCGAGTGATCAGCCAGATAGGTCAGTCGAGGGATGGTGTATGTTTTGAGGATATCGATCTTCTGCAGAGGTTTGAGGGGGGCTGAACCGATTCGTTGTAACCAGAAGTCAATCTTAGTTGATAAGTCGGATTTTGCCACGCCAGTCCAGGGGTCAAACTGCAGGCCCAAGTATTTCTCAGAGTCGCCGGGGTCGATCATGTTCAGGGGTGTGCCATTGATGGTCCAAGCAGTGCAGTTGTTGATGGTATAAGAGTCTCTGGTCGGCTCAATGAAAAAGCCGTGGCACTTAGCCCCCTGCGTTTTGAGACCAGTGAGATGGCAAAAGGTCTCTAGTATCCTGATGTTCTGATTCATGTCCTCCCAGGAGTCACTCAAGAGGACCAGGTCGTCTGCGAATGCCATCGCCGTGACGCTGTTCCGTCCCTGGTGGAATCCCTTGCCGCATTCTTCCAGCTTACAGAGGAGGGGGTCCATAGCCAGATTAAATAAAAGAGGGGACATTGGGTCGCCCTGTTTTACTCCTATACGGATCTGGATGTGTTCTGTCTGTGCTTTCTTGGTGTCAATAAACGTACTGATGTTCTCGTACGTGTTGCTCACCAGGTCGACGATGTGGGGGTCGACCTCCCTCTGCCGCAGCACGTGCAGAATGTGCTCGTGGCTTACGGTGTCAAAAGCCTTTGCGATGTCCATGAATACCACTCCCAGCGGTCTGTGATTCTTTTTGGCAGATCGAATTATAGTTTGCAGGAGTTTCAGGTTCTCAGAGCATCCTGCTGCTTTAATGAAGCCACGTTGCCTTGGGTTGAGGGGGCACGCCTTCGTTAGCCTTGCTGTCAGTATCCTGGAGAACAGCCTCAGCAAGATGGAACCGATCGTGATAGGTCTCCAGTTGTTAATGTCCTTTAAGGGCTCTGGTCTGGTTGATTTAGGAATCAACACAGTCCTGCACCCCCTCACCATATCTGGGATTCTTCCTGATGTTAACCACAAGTTGAAAAGCTCCATGGTCCGGGAGTACTCAGGGTCCATCTTCTTGATGTCCCCCAGGGTGATCCCATCTGGGCCAGGGGCCGAGCTCTTGCTCATCTCCTGCACATTTTTCTCAATTTCTTTGGCCGTAATTAAGTCTCTGAAAGCACTGTTGTCGGCTTTCCCATTAATTTGGAAGTCCCCAAGGCTCTCAAACCCTCCAGGTGTATCCCATCTGGCATTGAAAAACCGAATAAATTTCACTGGGTGGGATATCACAAGACAAACTTTCCACATCATCCAGAATAATCTTAGCTAGTTTCCCCCTGTCGAGATGGAATAATCGCTGAAAGCGGAGGTAATTACCTCTCTTAATGGCTCTCTTTGTCATCCACTTCTGTCGAGGTCTCCTTGACTGTACCTCCTGGGTCCCCTTTTTGTTGGAATTTCCTCGGGTTGATGTCCTTGCCTGGCTTATCAATTCGAGGTCTTCAAAACAGTCCTGCGCTGTTTGATTGACCAGTGATGATACTTCCTGGCCGTTGAGTAACTGTTTGAAGACCTCCGGGAAGGTGTTAATTTTCCCAGCGGAAAGCCATTCACCGAGGGTACTCTGATAATGGGCCCGCAGCTGCCCTTCCCTCTGCTGGTGGTCAGTGATCGTTAGCTTCTCCAGGTGTTTCCTCCTCTTATCTGGGCGGTTGTTCTTCCCAGAGCCAGTTCCCACGCTCCCAGCTGGGTCCCTAGGCTGATGACACGCCTCGGGCATTGTTCTCACGCTGGCAGTTGCTCCCCTGCTTTGATGACTCATCCTCGGGCTCCCCGCCCACCTCTACCTCCCCGGGTCGATGGCACTCCCCGGCCATTGTTCTCAAGTCCACAGCTGCTCTCCTGGTGCGATGACTCACCCCAGGGTCATTATCCTCCCCAGCTGGTTCCTTGGGCAGCAATCTCCGCTTATCACTGATCTGTTTAGCTGTCTTTGTTGTGATCTGTTCCGCAATGAGCTTATTAATATTTTTGCAGTCCCGGAACTGAGTTACCAATCTTATCAGCATCTCCTCCTCCTCCTTGGTCCAGCACTTTTTGTGCGCTCCTCTGTTGTTAGTTTCCTTCAGTCGGGAAGCTTCAATGCGTTCCTGATTTCTGATTAAAGGGTGAGCGTGCCTTTTGTGTTGTCCCAGGCCAATTTTTGAACTGAAGTCACGCCCGCATTCCTCACAGATCCAGTCCTTAGTCGGAGCTGTTTCCACCGTTGTGACTTTGCATTTAGGGACGTGACAGGTGATACTATGGAAATTAAAGCCTTCCTTACCACACCTTGAGCATCGGAACCGAGTCCTTTTCTCCCCGTGGGCTCTTTTTAGGTGTTCAATCAGGCCCTTCATGCTGTCCTGCCGGGTCCCGCAGCGTGGACAGGGTGGATTTTTGTCCGGAACAGTCACCGTGGGGATGTCCTCAGGTGTCCCATACCTGCTGCTCTCCAGCGGGGCTGGGGGAGTCGCCGGTAAGCTGGCATTCTCCGGCTCGGGAGGCAACGGTTCCGAAGCACAAGCCCCCTCGCTCTCGCCGCTCTCTCCCACGTTTTCAAGTACACAAGTCCTCGGGAGATCGCTGTCACAGTCTCCCGCTGTCGGCTGTGGTGTCAGCTGTTAGTACACCTCGGGTAACCTGCTCAACCACTCCCAATTCATAGAAAAACGAACATTCTCGTTAGCAAAGCATAACATATCAGTCCTGCAAAACTCCAAATTCACCAGTTCAATTTCGTTTTTCGCCGAATCGGGGGGTCCAGATGGTAAATTTTGGGAGACCAGGTCTACCCTTCTGGCAGACGAGGAGTCTGTTTTGAAATTTTCAGACACCAGACACTGGTCTACCCAGTCCAAATGGGAAGTTTGGGTGCCAATCGATACCTGGTACAGGCGTATCGACGGCCCCATTGTTGGATCTTGCTAGGAAAGTCAGTTTTTGGTGGGGAAGGATTCAGATCGGCAGCGGCACCCCTCAAACCACTTGCCGGTCTTTGCCCAGCTACAAACCCGTGGGCAAGGTCTTAGGTAAAAAAGCCACGTGGCTCCTACCTAAAATTTGTTTCACCAATTCGGAGGTCCTCGTTGGCTGGTGATTCCAACGAGACCTTGTCTGGGGCAGAGATCGGCTTCGTTACCCTACACAGGGTATCCAGCAGGACCACGAGGAGGTGCGATCTCTGCAGCGATGCCCAGTTTGTAACGATACTCTCAAAAGCCGCCTTAAGAGAGTCATAGTTACTCCCGCCGTTTACCCGCGCCTCATTGAATTTCTTCACTTTGACATTCAGAGCACTGGGCAGAAATCACATCGCGTCAACACCCGCCTCGGGCCTTCGCGATGCTTTGTTTTAATTAAACAGTCAGATTCCCCTGGTCCGCACCAGTTCTAAGCCGGCTGCTAGGCGCCGGCCGAGGTGGGGCGCAGGCCCAGGGACCACCCCCGGGGACCCTCCCCCGCGCCAACCGCACAGCCGACGCCGGCCGCGGCCGCCCCCCCCCGCCGCCGGCGACCCCGCCGCGGCGCGAACCAGGGGGGCGGCGGCACGCGGCGACGCGACGACGACGCGGCGACGACCGCCCGGCGGCGGCCGCCGCTGGGGCGCCGGCCCCGGCAAGGCGGAGGGTGGGCGGAGGGGGGGGGCGGCGCCCGCCGCAGCTGGGGCGATCCACAGGAAGGGCCCCGGGCATGTCCAGAGTCGCCACTTGCCCATCGCTGCCGCAGGCAAGGAGCCGAGAGTGCTGCGCAGCTTTCTTTTTTTTTGTTTTTAAGCTTTTGCTCAGGTGTGACGCAAGCCTTCCGCCCTTCCTTTTGTCCTCTCGGGGCACGTGACCTTCAAGCTCGGTTTGGCCTTGCGTGCTTCAAGTCTAGCACACGCACATGCGCAGCGTGCGGGACGTGGCTCAGCCGGGGCTGACCCGACCCTGAGGCCGACCTGCCCCGCCGGCCGCGGGGAGCCCCGGCTTTCCCTCCGCGCGGGCCTCGGGCCCGATACGCGGGGCGGGGACCGGGCGCGGCGGCGCAGGCGGCGGCGGCGGGGGCGGGAGCCGCGTCCACCGCGCGCGCGGTGGGCGAGGCTCGCGGGAGCCGCGTCCACCGCGCGCGCGGTGGGCGAGGCTCCCGCCCGCCGCCGCCGTCTCCGGTTGCGGGGGTAGACCTGGTCCCCCCGACCGGACTTAGCGCCTGGCGGGCGAGAGCGAGGTAGACCTGCTCTCCTCGGAGCGGTTGTGGGGGGGGGGGAAGAAGTGGCGGCGGGTAGAGGCGCGCACCTCCGAGTGGGTGCACCTGGCCTCCTTCGAGGCACTTTGCCCCAGCCTTTCTTCCCTTCGGCGGGTAGACCAGCTGGCCCTCAGGCGGCGGGGCGGACCGCCCCTCCGCCAGCCGGCCCCCAGGCGGCGCAGCCCGGACCTGCGCCGGCCAACCGCAGGCGGGGTAGACCAGCTGTCCCATCGGCAACGGGGTAGACCAGCTGTCCCTAGCCGGCGGGTAGACCAGCTGGCCCTTAGGCGGCGGGGCGGACCGCCCCTCCGCCAGCCGGCCCCCAGGCGGCGCAGCCCGGGCCTGCGCCGGCCAACGGCAGGCGGGGTAGACCAGCTGTCCCATCAACGGGGTAGACCAGCTGTCCCTAGCCGGCGGGTAGACCAGCTGGCCCTCAGGCGGCGGGGCGCACCGCCCCTCCGCCAGCCGGCCCCCAGGCGGCGCAGCCCGGGCCTGCGCCGGCCAACGGCAGGCGGGGTAGACCAGCTGTCCCGCCGGCGGGTAGACCAGCTGGCCCTTAGGCGGCGGGGCGCACCGCCCCTCCGCCAGCCGGCCCCCAGGCGGCGCAGCCCGGACCTGCGCCGGCCAACGGCAGGCGGGGTAGACCAGCTGGCCCTCGGCGGGGTAGACCAGCTGGCCCTCAGGCGGCGGGGCGGACCGCCCCTCCGCCAGCCGGCCCCCAGGCGGCGCAGCCCGGACCTGCGCCGGCCAACGGCAGGCGGGGTAGACCAGCTGTCCCGTCGGCAACGGGGTAGACCAGCTGTCCCAGCCGGCGGGTAGACCAGCTGGCCCTCAGGCGGCGGGGCGGACCGCCCCTCCGCCAGCCGGCCCCCAGGCGGCGCAGCCCGGACCTGCGCCGGCCAACGGCAGGCGGGGTAGACCAGCTGTCCCTCACGGGGCCAGCGTCCCGCCGGCGGGTAGACCAGCTGGCCCTCAGGCGGCGGGGCGCACCGCCCCTCCGCCAGCCGGCCCCCAGGCGGCGCAGCCCGGACCTGCGCCGGCCAACGGCAGGCGGGGTAGACCAGCTGTCCCTTGGCGGCGGGTAGACCAGCTGGCCCTTAGGCGGCGGGGCGCGACCGCCCCTCCGCCAGCCGGCCCCCAGGCGGCGCAGCCCGGACCTGCGCCGGCCAACGGCAGGCGGGGTAGACCAGCTGTCCCTTAGCCGGCGGGTAGACCAGCTGGCCCTCAGGCGGCGGGGCGCGACCGCCCCTCCGCCAGCCGGCCCCCAGGCGGCGCAGCCCGGACCTGCGCCGGCCAACGGCAGGCGGGGTAGACCAGCTGTCCCATCGGCAACGGGGTAGACCAGCTGTCCCGCCGGCGGGTAGACCAGCTGGCCCTCAGGCGGCGGGGCGGACCGCCCCTCCGCCAGCCGGCCCCCAGGCGGCGCAGCCCGGGCCTGCGCCGGCCAACCGCAGGCGGGGTAGACCAGCTGGCCCTTGGCGGGGTAGACCAGCTGGCCCTTAGGCGGCGGGGCGCACCGCCCCTCCGCCAGCCGGCCCCCAGGCGGCGCAGCCCGGACCTGCGCCGGCCAACGGCAGGCGGGGTAGACCAGCTGTCCCGTCGGCCGGGGGACCAGCGCCGCCGGCGGGTAGACCAGCTGGCCCTTAGGCGGCGGGGCGCACCGCCCCTCCGCCAGCCGGCCCCCAGGCGGCGCAGCCCGGACCTGCGCCGGCCAACGGCAGGCGGGGTAGACCAGCTGTCCCATCGGCACGGGGGCCAGCGCCCGCCGGCGGGTGACCAGCGGCCCAGGCGGCGGGGCGGACCGCCCCTCCGCCAGCCGGCCCCCAGGCGGCGCAGCCCGGACCTGCGCCGGCCAACGGCAGGCGGGGTAGACCAGCTGTCCCTTGGCGCGGGTAGACCAGCCGGCCCTCAGGCGGCGGGGCGGACCGCCCCTCCGCCAGCCGGCCCCCAGGCGGCGCAGTCCGGACCTGCGCCGGCCAACGGCAGGCGGGGTAGACCAGCTGTCCCGTCGGCAACGGGGTAGACCAGCTGTCCCTTAGCCGGTGGGTAGACCAGCTGGCCCTTAGGCGGCGGGGCGGACCGCCCCTCCGCCAGCCGGCCCCCAGGCGGCGCAGTCCGGACCTGCGCCGGCCAACGGCAGGCGGGGTAGACCAGCTGTCCCTTAGCCGGCGGGTAGACCAGCTGTCCCATCGGCGGCGGGGCGGACCGCCCCTCCGCCAGCCGGCCCCCAGGCGGCGCAGAGCGGGCCTGCGCCGGCCAACCGCAGGCGGGGTAGACCAGCTGTCCCGCCGGCAACGGGGTAGACCAGCTGGCCCATCGGCGGGTAGACCAGCCGGCCCTTAGGCGGCGGGGCGGACCGGGCATCCGCCCGCTAACCCCAGGGGGGCGGTCCGGGCCTCCGCCAGCCAGCCCTAGGCGGGGTGGACCGGTTCTCCCCATCCGCCCCTTGTGTGGGCAGACGAGGCCTCCCCGTGCTAGCGCCCGTCTGGGTAGACCGGATGTGCTCCGTCGCGTTTGCGGCCCCACGGGCCGGTCCGGGCCGCCGACCGGCCCTTCGCCGGACAACCCCGTGCCGAGGCCCGGCGCCTCGGCCCGGAGCGCCCGCCGCCCCGCGGAGCCGCGGCGGGCGCCCGAGCGCCCTCCGCACCGTGAAAGATCCGGCCGGAAGGCGGCCGCCGGCCCCCGCCGCCCGGCCGCGGCCTCTGCCGCCGGAGGGACTCGGGCCCGGGGGGAGGAAGGGGGCCGATGGCTTCGGGCCGGGCTCTGCTGCATGTACAGGCTTCTCCCCCGCGCTGTCTTACCCCGAGAGGTTTTGCGGTGGTGGGGGGGTGGCAGGGGGCGGGCGCGGCGCGGCTGCGTGGGCGTCGGCGGGTACCAGAGGGGGAGTAGGACTGAGCCTCTATAGGTGGGTCAGGGTGTCGGCAGGTGGGCCTGAGGCCGGGCGGAGCCCTGGTCTACCCCGGCCCCGGCCGGACAGCTGGTCTACCCCGGCCCCGGCCGGACAGCTGGTCTACCCCGGCCCCGGCCGGACAGCTGGTCTACCCCGGCCCCGGCCGGACAGCTGGTCTACCCCGGCCCCGGCCGGACAGCTGGTCTACCCCGGCCCCGGCCGGACAGCTGGTCTACCCCGGCCCCGGCCGGACAGCTGGTCTACCCCGGCCCCGGCCGGACAGCTGGTCTACCCCGGCTCCGGCCGGAAAGCCTGTCAACCCCCGGGCATCCGCCGGCTAACCCCAGGCGGGGCGGTCCGGGCTTCTGCCAGCTAGCCCTAGGCGGGGTGGACCGGTTCTCCCCATCCGCCCCCTGTGTGGGCAGACGAGGCCTCCCCGTGCTAGCGCCCGTCTGGGTAGACCGGATGTGCTCCGTCGCGTTTGCGGCCCCACGGGCCGGTCCGGGCCGCCGACCGGCCCTTCGCCGGACAACCCCGTGCCGAGGCCCGGCGCCTCGGCCCGGAGCGCCCGCCGCCCCGCGGAGCCGCGGCGGGCGCCCGAGAGCCCTCCGCACCGTGAAAGATCCGGCCGGAAGGCGGCCGCCGGCCCCCGCCGCCCGGCCGCGGCCTCTGCCGCCGGAGGGACTCGGGCCCGGGGGAGGAAGGGGGCCGATGGCTTCGGGCCGGGCTCTGCTGCATGTACAGGCTTCTCCCCCGCGCTGTCTTACCCCGAGAGGTTTTGCGGTGGTGGGGGGGTGGCAGGGGGCGGGCGCGGCGCGGCTGCGTGGGCGTCGGCGGGTACCAGAGGGGGAGTAGGACTGAGCCTCTATAAGTGGGTCAGGGTGTCGGCAGGTGGGCCTGAGGCCGGGCGGAGCCCTGGTCTACCCCGGCCCCGGCCGGACAGCCGGTCTACCCCGGCCCCGGCCGGACAGCTGGTCTACCCCGGCCCCGGCCGGACAGCTGGTCTACCCCGGCCCCGGCCGGACAGCTGGTCTACCCCGGCCCCGGCCGGACAGCTGGTCTACCCCGGCCCCGGCCGGACAGCTGGTCTACCCCGGCCCCGGCCGGACAGCTGGTCTACCCCGGCTCCGGGCTCCGGACCCCGGGCGCGGCCGCCGGCCTTTGCCCGGGCGCGTCGGCTTGGCTCGCTAGCGCCGCCCGGTCTCAGGGAGACCAGGTCTACCTCGCTCCGGCGGGACTTAGGCGAATTTCGGCCGGACGGCTGGGTAGACCTGTTGTCCCCGCTCGTCCGGAAGTTCACCAAGGGGTCGCTGTTTTTCGCTGCCTCCAGCTATGTCATCGTAAGAGCCGGCGAGCGCCCCCGCGCCGACCCGGTGAAGTACCAGCGGTCCTCTTGGAGGCGCGCGGCGCCTCGGACTCGCCTATCCGTATTATGGGAGCGGGTGCAGGGACCGTCTCCTGAGGGACCGAGTGCGCTCAAACGTGTCGAAAGCCCAGAGCGGCGCGACCGCGCCCGCGGTCCGCCGGCAACCCAGCCGCAGTGCGACGAGCGCCCGGGACGAGTCGCGTGGCTCCGTCCCGGTTCCCCTGCAGGAGCCTGCCGCGGGGGCGGGCGAGAGGATGGCGAGAGAGAAGGGGCTGTTCCGTGTTGTCCCAGGTTTTTGCGAGGCAGAGAGAACGTACGGCAAGCGAGCAACACCGCGCGAGCGTCTCCCGCTCCGGGCCCGGCTGTGGCTGGCTTCGTGGGAAGGGGCCGCAGCCCCCGCAGAGAGAGCGAGAAAAGGGCCGGAGGGGAGAGCGGAGAGAAAGGGGGAGCGGTTGTTGCGGGCGAGGCGGCGGCGCCTCGTCCTTTTGGTGCCCGGCCTTAAGCTGGGGGCGGGCCCGCTCGTCGGGCCCGCTTTTTTTCCGGCTGTCGGTCTGGTGCGGTGGCCGGCAGCCGCGGGCTCGGGCGCAGGCGGGCCGGGGCGACTTCGTGTCCCGTGGGGGAAGCCCGGTGAGGCTTGGTGCGTCCCCCGGCCGCTGTTTCCCCGAGAGCCCCCCAGCAGGGGCCCGGCTGGCTGAGGTGGGTGGCGGCGGCCCGCTCTTCCCCGCTCCCGACGTGCGTCCCACATGTGTCGGAAGTGCCGCGGAGGAAGCTCGGCGGGGTCGTCGCTGCCCGGCCTCGGCCTCGGCCGGTCGCCCCAGGGGCTCGGTGACGGGAGTCGCCCGATAGCGCGGCGGGGCGGGGTGGCGGCACCCCCGTCCCCGCCGCCGCGCCTTGTTGTCGTTCCCCCTTCCTCGGCCCTAAGCCGGGGAGGGCCCCGCGCGCGCGGGGCCCGACTTCTCTGAGGCGGCGGCCCGGCCGGAGCGGTGGCCGGGCCGCCCAGCGCGGACCGGAAAACCCGACAGAGAGCCTCCCTTCCCGGGGATGCGTTGCGGGCGAGGCGGCGGCGCCTCGTCCTTCCTCCAAGTTCGTTCGGCACAGACGCGAGGGCGGAAGGCCACTACGCCCGGGCGGCCCGTGGTGTCGGGCCCGCCCCGGCCGCCGTGGTCGCCGGCGAAGGGGGGCCCGGGTTTGCGAGAAGGTCCGTCGCTTAGGCGCGCCGGTGTGCGGGCGAAGCGGGGGGTGTGCCCGCCCCGGCTTTTTCTTATTTTCTTTTTCCCGGCGGCCCTAAGCCGCGGCACGGAGAGGAGCGCGCGAGCCAGGCGCGCGGGCCCACGAGAAAAAGCGAAGGCGAGAGAGAAGGGAAGCCGAGAGCGGCGGGGGAGGTGCGGAGCGAGAGGCGCGGGCCTCGCCGACCCCCCGCGGTGGCCCGCGGCCCCCCGTGGCTAGCACGGGGCCGGTGCGACGCGCCGTGTGCCTTTTCCTTCGCCGTCCCCCCGGCTTTTCCGGAGGGGAAGCCGATCGCCGCGAGGCGGGCGAAAGCCAGTGGCCCGAGGGCATGGTCGGTGGCGCTTTCTCGAACGCCGGAAAGGGGTTCTTCCCCTGGGGAGCGCGGCCTGCCGCGGCCCGCTCCCGTCCCGATGCCGTCGCGCGGCCGGGCGGGTGGCGGCACCCCCGCGCTCCGCCGCGACCGATCCGAAAACCCGCTGGGCAGGCCGCCGGCGGCGGCGGCCTCGAGCGCTCGCCGTTGTCCCAGGACCGTGGCCGTGGGGCCCTCGTCGCTCTTTCGCCTGGCGCGCGCTCCTTCCCTTCCTTTCCTTCCTCTCCTGCCTTCCTCTCCTTCGGCGCGGGCGGCCGGGCGGGTGGCGGCACCCCCGGCGCTCCGCCGCGACCGATCCGCAAACCCGCGGGGAGGCCGCCGGCGGCGGCGGCCTCGAGCGCTTCGCCGTTGTCCCAGGACCGTGGCCGTGGGGCCCTCGTCGCTCTTTCGCCTGGCGCGCGCTCCTTCCCTTCCTTTCCTTCCTCTCCTGCCTTCCTCTCCTTCGGCGCGGGCGGCCGGGCGGGTGGCGGCACCCCCGGCGCTCCGCCGCGACCGATCCGCAAACCCGCGGGGAGGCCGCCGGCGGCGGCGGCCTCGAGCGCTTCGCCGTTGTCCCAGGACCGTGGCCGTGGGGCCCTCGTCGCTCTTTCGCCTGGCGCGCGCTCCTTCCCTTCCTTCCTCTCCTCTCTTTCTTTCCCGACCGATCGATGAGGCTTTTCGGGTCGCGTCGGAGGGGCCCCCGGCGGGCCGGCTCTTCCGGGGCTCTCTCTGTAACGGGGAAAGCCACGGCGGTGTCCGGTGCTCGGGCAGGGCGGTCTCCCCTTCGATCCGCGTCCCGTGGCAGGCGAGGTGTCGCCCCTTCCCGGCGTCGGGAGGGCGTCTTTACCGTCCCGGGCTGTGTGACGGCCGCGTGGCCCCGCGAGCCCTCAGGTGCCCTTGAAAAACCGCGCGAGGCGCCGGTGCGGGCCTCGGTCCCGGGTCGCGCCCGTGGGTGCCGGCCGCGAGCGGCGCTCGGGCGGCGGCGCGGCTTTGAGCGCGAGAGCCGCGAGAGAAAGGCGAGCGAGAAGGGAAAAAGAATGCCGAGAGAGAGAGAGAGAGAGAGAGAAGCCCCGATGGGCCGTGGACGCGGGGGAGAGAGAGACGAGCCCCCCCGGCGCGCGGTCGCTCGTTCGCCGTGCCGCCGCCTGCCGCGGAGCGAGCCGCCCCGGCCGAAAGGGGGGCCTCGGTGTCCGGGCCGCGCCCGCCTCGTCGGGTCGCCGTCTCCTCTAGCACGTCCGGTGCTTTCCGCGCGGCCCGGCGGGGGGAAGCGTCGGGTGGTGGGGGGCCCCTCGCTCCGCGCGGGGGTGTCTCCCCCCGCTCGGCTCCAACCTCGCCGGCGGCCGGTCGCGCCCGCGACCGGCCGGCGGGGCGGGTCGGGTCGGCCTCGGGGGCGGGTCAGCCCCGGCCGAGCCGCGTCCCGCGCGCCGCGCGCGCGCGAGACTCGAAGCGCGCGCGAGGCCGAACCGAGCTCGAAGGGCGCGTGCCCCGAGAGGACGAAGGGAAGGGGCGGAAGGCTCGCGTCGCGCCCGAGCGAACGCCGAAATACGTACGTACGAGGGGAGAGAAAAGGAAAAAAAATCCGAAGCTGCGCAGCGGTCTCGGCTCCTTGCCCGCGGCGGCGCGGGAAGGGGCCGGCCCGCCGGGGTCGGCCGTCGCGGCGAGGGGCAAGCGGTTGCCCCCGCGGCGCGCCGTTC
>JAKEPQ010000259.1:0-7500 GCA_024500445.1 Entomyzon cyanotis | reverse complement strand
GACCGGCTGTCCCGCCGGCGGGTAGACCAGCTGTCCCTTAGGCGGCGGGGCGGACCGCCCCTCCGCCAGCCGGCCCCCAGGCGGCGCAGCCCGGGCCCGCGCCGGCCAACGGCAGGCGGGGAAAACCAGCTGTCCCATCAACGGGGTAGACCAGCTGTCCCGCCGGCGGGTAGACCAGCTGGCCCTTAGGCGGCGGGGCGCACCGCCCTCCGCCAGCCGGCCCCCAGGCGGCGCAGCCCGGGCCCGCGCCAGGCAACGGCAGGCGGGGTAGACCGGCTGTCCCGCCGGCGGGGTAGACCAGCTGGCCCCTAGGCGGCGGGGCGCACCGCCCCTCCGCCAGCCGGCCCCCAGGCGGCGCAGCCCGGGCCCGCGCCGGCCAACCGCAGGCGGGGTAGACCAGCTGGCCTTTGGCGGGGTAGACCAGCTGTCCCTCGGGCGGCGGGGCGGACCGCCCCTCCGCCAGCCGGCCCCCAGGCGGCGCAGTCCGGACCTGCGCCGGCCAACGGCAGGCGGGGTAGACCGGCTGTCCCGTCGGCACGGGTAGACCAGCTGTCCCGCCGGCGGGTAGACCAGCTGGCCCTTAGGCGGCGGGGCGCACCGCCCCTCCGCCAGCCGGCCCCCAGGCGGCGCAGCCCGGGCCTGCGCCAGGCAACGGCAGGCGGGGTAGACCAGCTGTCCCTTAGCCGGCGGGTAGACCAGCTGGCCCTTAGGCGGCGGGGCGCACCGCCCCTCCGCCAGCCGGCCCCCAGGCGGCGCAGTCCGGACCTGCGCCGGCCAACGGCAGGCGGGGTAGACCAGCTGTCCCGTCGGCAACGGGGTAGACCAGCTGTCCCTTAGCCGGCGGGTAGACCAGCTGGCCCTTAGGCGGCGGGGCGGACCGCCCCTCCGCCAGCCGGCCCCCAGGCGGCGCAGCCCGGGCCTGCGCCGGCCAACGGCAGGCGGGGTAGACCAGCTGTCCCATCGGCAACGGGGTAGACCAGCTGTCCCTTAGCCGGCGGGTAGACCAGCTGGCCCTCAGGCGGCGGGGCCGACCGCCCCTCCGCCAGCCGGCCCCCAGGCGGCGCAGTCCGGACCTGCGCCGGCCAACGGCAGGCGGGGTAGACCAGCTGTCCCATCGGCGGCGGGGCGGACCGCCCTCCGCCAGCCGGCCCCCAGGCGGCGCAGCCCGGGCCTGCGCCGGCCAACCGCAGGCGGGGTTGACCAGCTGGCCTTTGGCGGGGTAGACCAGCCGGCCCTTAGGCGGCGGGGCGGACCGCCCCTCCGCCAGCCGGCCCCCAGGCGGCGCAGCCCGGACCTGCGCCAGGCAACGGCAGGCGGGGTAGACCAGCTGTCCCTTAGCCGGTGGGTAGACCAGCTGGCCCTTAGGCGGCGGGGCGCACCGCCCCTCCGCCAGCCGGCCCCCAGGCGGCGCAGTCCGGACCTGCGCCGGCCAACGGCAGGCAGGGTAGACCAGCTGTCCCATCGGCGGCGGGGCGGACCGCCCCTCCGCCAGCCGGCCCCCAGGCGGCGCAGCCCGGGCCTGCGCCGGCCAACCGCAGGCACGGGGTAGACCAGCTGGCCTTTGGCGGGGTAGACCAGCTGGCCCTTAGGCGGCGGTGCGCACCGCCCCTCCGCCAGCCGGCCCCCAGGCGGCGCAGCCCGGACCTGCGCCAGGCAACGGCAGGCGGGGAGACCAGCGCCCGCCGGGAGACCAGCTGGCCCTTGGCGGCGGGCGCACCGCCCCGCCAGCCGGCCCAGGCGGCGCAGCGGCCGCGCCGGCCAAGGCGGCGGGGAGACCAGCGCCCACGGCGGCGGCTCCGCCAGCCGGCCCCCAGGCGGCGCAGCCCGGGCCTGCGCCGGCCAACCGCAGGCGGGGTTGGCCAGCTGGCCTTTGGCGGGGTAGATCAGCCGGCCCTTAGGCGGCGGGGCGCACCGCCCCTCCGCCAGCCGGCCCCCAGGCGGCGCAGTCCGGACCTGCGCCGGCCAACGGCAGGCGGGGTAGACCAGCTGTCCCGTCGGCAACGGGGTAGACCAGCTGTCCCTTAGCCGGCGGGTAGACCAGCTGGCCCTCAGGCGGCGGGGCGGACCGCCCCTCCGCCAGCCGGCCCCCAGGCGGCGCAGTCCGGACCTGCGCCGGCCAACGGCAGGCGGGGTAGACCAGCTGTCCCGTCGGCAACGGGGTAGACCAGCTGTCCCTTAGCCGGTGGGTAGACCAGCTGGCCCTTAGGCGGCGGGGCGGACCGCCCCTCCGCCAGCCGGCCCCCAGGCGGCGCAGTCCGGACCTGCGCCGGCCAACGGCAGGCGGGGTAGACCAGCTGTCCCTTAGCCGGCGGGTAGACCAGCTGTCCCATCGGCGGCGGGGCGGACCGCCCCTCCGCCAGCCGGCCCCCAGGCGGCGCAGAGCGGGCCTGCGCCGGCCAACCGCAGGCGGGGTAGACCAGCTGTCCCGCCGGCAACGGGGTAGACCAGCTGGCCCATCGGCGGGTAGACCAGCCGGCCCTTAGGCGGCGGGGCGGACCGGGCATCCGCCCGCTAACCCCAGGGGGGCGGTCCGGGCCTCCGCCAGCCAGCCCTAGGCGGGGTGGACCGGTTCTCCCCATCCGCCCCTTGTGTGGGCAGACGAGGCCTCCCCGTGCTAGCGCCCGTCTGGGTAGACCGGATGTGCTCCGTCGCGTTTGCGGCCCCACGGGCCGGTCCGGGCCGCCGACCGGCCCTTCGCCGGACAACCCCGTGCCGAGGCCCGGCGCCTCGGCCCGGAGCGCCCGCCGCCCCGCGGAGCCGCGGCGGGCGCCCGAGCGCCCTCCGCACCGTGAAAGATCCGGCCGGAAGGCGGCCGCCGGCCCCCGCCGCCCGGCCGCGGCCTCTGCCGCCGGAGGGACTCGGGCCCGGGGGGAGGAAGGGGGCCGATGGCTTCGGGCCGGGCTCTGCTGCATGTACAGGCTTCTCCCCCGCGCTGTCTTACCCCGAGAGGTTTTGCGGTGGTGGGGGGGGTGGCAGGGGGCGGGCGCGGCGCGGCTGCGTGGGCGTCGGCGGGTACCAGAGGGGGAGTAGGACTGAGCCTCTATAGGTGGGTCAGGGTGTCGGCAGGTGGGCCTGAGGCCGGGCGGAGCCCTGGTCTACCCCGGCCCCGGCCGGACAGCTGGTCTACCCCGGCCCCGGCCGGACAGCTGGTCTACCCCGGCCCCGGCCGGACAGCTGGTCTACCCCGGCTCCGGCCGGACAGCTGGTCTACCCCGGCCCCGGCCGGACAGCTGGTCTACCCCGGCCCCGGCCGGACAGCTGGTCTACCCCGGCTCCGGAGGGACAGCTGGTCTACCCCGGCCCCGGCCGGACAGCTGGTCTACCCCGGCTCCGGCCGGACAGCTGGTCTACCCCGGCTCCGGCCGGACAGCTGGTCTACCCCGGCCCCGGCCGGACAGCTGGTCTACCCCGGCCCCGGCCGGACAGCTGGTCTACCCCGGCCCCGGCCGGACAGCTGGTCTACCCCGGCCCCGGCCGGACAGCTGGTCTACCCCGGCGCCGGCCGGACAGCTGGTCTACCCCGGCCCCGGCCGGACAGCTGGTCTACCCCGGTTCCGGCCGGACAGCTGGTCTATCCCCGGCTCCGGCCGGACAGCTGGTCTACCCCGGCTCCGGCCGGACAGCTGGTCTACCCCGGCTCCGGCCGGAAAGCCTGTCAACCCCCGGGCATCCGCCGGCTAACCCCAGGCGGGGCGGTCCGGGCTTCTGCCAGCTAGCCCTAGGCGGGGTGGACCGGTTCTCCCCATCCGCCCCCTGTGTGGGCAGACGAGGCCTCCCCGTGCTAGCGCCCGTCTGGGTAGACCGGATGTGCTCCGTCGCGTTTGCGGCCCCACGGGCCGGTCCGGGCCGCCGACCGGCCCTTCGCCGGACAACCCCGTGCCGAGGCCCGGCGCCTCGGCCCGGAGCGCCCGCCGCCCCGCGGAGCCGCGGCGGGCGCCCGAGAGCCCTCCGCACCGTGAAAGATCCGGCCGGAAGGCGGCCGCCGGCCCCCGCCGCCCGGCCGCGGCCTCTGCCGCCGGAGGGACTCGGGCCCGGGGGGAGGAAGGGGGCCGATGGCTTCGGGCCGGGCTCTGCTGCATGTACAGGCTTCTCCCCCGCGCTGTCTTACCCCGAGAGGTTTTGCGGTGGTGGGGGGGGTGGCAGGGGGCGGGCGCGGCGCGGCTGCGTGGGCGTCGGCGGGTACCAGAGGGGGAGTAGGACTGAGCCTCTATAAGTGGGTCAGGGTGTCGGCAGGTGGGCCTGAGGCCGGGCGGAGCCCTGGTCTACCCCGGCCCCTGCCGGACAGCCGGTCTACCCCGGCTCCGGCCGGACAGCTGGTCTACCCCGGCTCCGGCCGGACAGCTGGTCTACCCCGGCTCCGGCCGGACAGCTGGTCTACCCCGGCTCCGGCCGGACAGCTGGTCTACCCCGGCCCCGGCCGGACAGCTGGTCTACCCCGGCTCCGGCCGGACAGCTGGTCTACCCCGGCCCCGGCCGGACAGCTGGTCTACCCCGGCCCCGGCCGGACAGCTGGTCTACCCCGGCCCCGGCCGGACAGCTGGTCTACCCCGGCCCCGGCCGGACAGCTGGTCTACCCCGGCCCCGGCCGGACAGCTGGTCTACCCCGGCCCCGGCCGGACAGCTGGTCTACCCCGGCCCCGGCCGGACAGCTGGTCTACCCCGGCCCCGGCCGGACAGCTGGTCTACCCCGGCCCCGGCCGGACAGCTGGTCTACCCTTGCCCCGGCCGGACAGCTGGTCTACCCCGGCTCCGGCCGGACAGCTGGTCTACCCCGGCTCCGGCCGGACAGCTGGTCTACCCCGGCTCCGGCCGGACAGCTGGTCTACCCCGGCCCCGGCCGGACAGCTGGTCTACCCCGGCTCCGGCCGGACAGCTGGTCTACCCCGGCTCCGGCCGGACAGCTGGTCTACCCCGGCTCCGGGCTCCGGACCCCGGGCGCGGCCGCCGGCCTTTGCCCGGGCGCGTCGGCTTGGCTCGCTAGCGCCGCCCGGTCTCAGGGAGACCAGGTCTACCTCGCTCCGGCGGGACTTAGGCGAATTTCGGCCGGACGGCTGGGTAGACCTGTTGTCCCCGCTCGTCCGGAAGTTCACCAAGGGGTCGCTGTTTTTCGCTGCCTCCAGCTATGTCATCGTAAGAGCCGGCGAGCGCCCCCGCGCCGACCCGGTGAAGTACCAGCGGTCCTCTTGGAGGCGCGCGGCGCCTCGGACTCGCCTATCCGTATTATGGGAGCGGGTGCAGGGACCGTCTCCTGAGGGACCGAGTGCGCTCAAACGTGTCGAAAGCCCAGAGCGGCGCGACCGCGCCCGCGGTCCGCCGGCAACCCAGCCGCAGTGCGACGAGCGCCCGGGACGAGTCGCGTGGCTCCGTCCCGGTTCCCCTGCAGGAGCCTGCCGCGGGGGCGGGCGAGAGGATGGCGAGAGAGAAGGGGCTGTTCCGTGTTGTCCCAGGTTTTTGCGAGGCAGAGAGAACGTACGGCAAGCGAGCAACACCGCGCGAGCGTCTCCCGCTCCGGGCCCGGCTGTGGCTGGCTTCGTGGGAAGGGGCCGCAGCCCCCGCAGAGAGAGCGAGAAAAGGGCCGGAGGGGAGAGCGGAGAGAAAGGGGGAGCGGTTGTTGCGGGCGAGGCGGCGGCGCCTCGTCCTTTTGGTGCCCGGCCTTAAGCTGGGGGCGGGCCCGCTCGTCGGGCCCGCTTTTTTTCCGGCTGTCGGTCTGGTGCGGTGGCCGGCAGCCGCGGGCTCGGGCGCAGGCGGGCCGGGGCGACTTCGTGTCCCGTGGGGGAAGCCCGGTGAGGCTTGGTGCGTCCCCCGGCCGCTGTTTCCCCGAGAGCCCCCCAGCAGGGGCCCGGCTGGCTGAGGTGGGTGGCGGCGGCCCGCTCTTCCCCGCTCCCGACGTGCGTCCCACATGTGTCGGAAGTGCCGCGGAGGAAGCTCGGCGGGGTCGTCGCTGCCCGGCCTCGGCCTCGGCCGGTCGCCCCAGGGGCTCGGTGACGGGAGTCGCCCGATAGCGCGGCGGGGCGGGGTGGCGGCACCCCCGTCCCCGCCGCCGCGCCTTGTTGTCGTTCCCCCTTCCTCGGCCCTAAGCCGGGGAGGGCCCCGCGCGCGCGGGGCCCGACTTCTCTGAGGCGGCGGCCCGGCCGGAGCGGTGGCCGGGCCGCCCAGCGCGGACCGGAAAACCCGACAGAGAGCCTCCCTTCCCGGGGATGCGTTGCGGGCGAGGCGGCGGCGCCTCGTCCTTCCTCCAAGTTCGTTCGGCACAGACGCGAGGGGCGGAAGGCCACTACGCCCGGGCGGCCCGTGGTGTCGGGCCCGCCCCGGCCGCCGTGGTCGCCGGCGAAGGGGGGCCCGGGTTTGCGAGAAGGTCCGTCGCTTAGGCGCGCCGGTGTGCGGGCGAAGCGGGGGGTGTGCCCGCCCCGGCTTTTTCTTATTTTCTTTTTCCCGGCGGCCCTAAGCCGCGGCACGGAGAGGAGCGCGCGAGCCAGGCGCGCGGGCCCACGAGAAAAAGCGAAGGCGAGAGAGAAGGGAAGCCGAGAGCGGCGGGGGAGGTGCGGAGCGAGAGGCGCGGGCCTCGCCGACCCCCCGCGGTGGCCCGCGGCCCCCCGTGGCTAGCACGGGGCCGGTGCGACGCGCCGTGTGCCTTTTCCTTCGCCGTCCCCCCGGCTTTTCCGGAGGGGAAGCCGATCGCCGCGAGGCGGGCGAAAGCCAGTGGCCCGAGGGCATGGTCGGTGGCGCTTTCTCGAACGCCGGAAAGGGGTTCTTCCCCTGGGGGAGCGCGGCCTGCCGCGGCCCGCTCCCGTCCCGATGCCGTCGCGCGGCCGGGCGGGTGGCGGCACCCCCGTGCTCCGCCGCGACCGATCCGAAAACCCGCTGGGCAGGCCGCCGGCGGCGGCGGCCTCGAGCGCTCGCCGTTGTCCCAGGACCGTGGCCGTGGGGCCCTCGTCGCTCTTTCGCCTGGCGCGCGCTCCTTCCCTTCCTTTCCTTCCTCTCCTGCCTTCCTCTCCTTCGGCGCGGGCGGCCGGGCGGGTGGCGGCACCCCCGGCGCTCCGCCGCGACCGATCCGCAAACCCGCGGGGAGGCCGCCGGCGGCGGCGGCCTCGAGCGCTTCGCCGTTGTCCCAGGACCGTGGCCGTGGGGCCCTCGTCGCTCTTTCGCCTGGCGCGCGCTCCTTTCCTTCCTTTCCTTCCTCTCCTGCCTTCCTCTCCTTCGGCGCGGGCGGCCGGGCGGGTGGCGGCACCCCCGGCGCTCCGCCGCGACCGATCCGCAAACCCGCGGGGGAGGCCGCCGGCGGCGGCGGCCTCGAGCGCTTCGCCGTTGTCCCAGGACCGTGGCCGTGGGGCCCTCGTCGCTCTTTCGCCTGGCGCGCGCTCCTTTCCTTCCTTTCCTTCCTCTCCTGCCTTCCTCTCCTTCGGCGCGGGCGGCCGGGCGGGTGGCGGCACCCCCGGCGCTCCGCCGCGACCGATCCGCAAACCCGCGGGGGAGGCCGCCGGCGGCGGCGGCCTCGAGCGC
>JAKEPQ010000254.1:0-24199 GCA_024500445.1 Entomyzon cyanotis | reverse complement strand
CGTATGCAGAGCCAGGAGCTGGACTCGATGATCTTTGTAGGTCCCTTCCAACTCAGGATATTCTATGATGATGTATCAGGGTCCGGGAGGGCTGCACAGGGCGGCTCCCGCCCGGACCGAGGTCTCTGGTCCGTGTAATACCACCGGATCTCGTGCGCCCGGCCCCCGAGGTTCCGCGGCATGGCATGAGTCTCTAAACCACATCAATTCAGCAGGAATATAGTGAGACGAAGAAAAGAACTGGACTCCATCTCTGTTCTGGCAGGGAGGTTTATTTGGGATAATGGGGCGAGGGGTTGCAGGGGAGGAGAAAGGGGGAGGAAAGGCCAGGACAGGATAAGGGCTGCCAGCCCAGAGAGAAGACCTCGAGCTGATTCAGACATCGACTTATAAAGGGAAAGGAAGGGGAGGGACTGTCTCCCCCAGAGCCAGTCCCGGGGAGTCTGAAGGGAAGACAGGCATAGGGAACCCACCAATAGATTTTGGGTACAGCAGAATGCATATTTCAAAATGAACCAATGGTATACAGAGCAGAGGGACAAAGGAGCACATGGAATCCTAAAAATTGCATTACTACACTATGATTCTATTTCTTTCTAATAATGAAATATCCTGAGAAACATCAAATTAAAATAATGTCAGGTGTTACAGTCAAGACAATGTAAATTAATTTATTTTTATTTTCATTAAATATCTAAACTGGAGCAAAGTACTGTAAGCTGTAGCAGTGTGAGGTTTTAGGATTCCATGTGGTCTCTTTGTTTCCCTGCTCGGTGTACTATTGGTTCATTTTAAAATATGCATTCTGCTGTACCCGAAAAGTTTGACCATAAAAAGTACCATAAAAGTTTGACTAGGATATTTTCATTCACAACAGTATATAAAAAGCACATCCTTCTTTTCTGTAAACTATAAGGCAACTTTTAAAATAAAATACAAAATCCAGTCTGGAACTTAAATTTTAAGCCAATGATTAAATGCTATGTTATTTTTGTATGAATTATGTATTAGCAAATATGATCACATATCATAAAGATTATTACATTTGGTTCAAGTGTCATTGAACTGCACTATCTTGCTCTATTATGGCAATATCTGCCATGTTGCAATTGCTGAAAATCAGAGCAGTGCTTGCTTGATTTTATACCAAGAGAATATTGTAATTTTGTTCTGGTTAATTTTCAGAAACAGGTGAAATAGTTTGACACATATTTTGAAAATAAATACTTGTATTATCCAGTGCACTGTAAGACTATATTGACTAGAATTAACTCGAAAAGCCAAAAATAAGTGATAAGTGGGACAGAGTGATTTAAGTAATGTCTAGATGTCTTGCATGGGAGACAGGAGTTTTATGTGTTTTTGCAGTTTGACAGACTTTAAGATAGCTAGTTCCCCAAGACTTAGTCCCGTTCGCAAGATTCTTTGATATTTGGCCGATTTGTCTAAAAATACCATTTATTAGACACAGAACATAACAAACATACAAACATAGAACAGATTGACACACATAAACACACAATGAATGCATAATTGCAACACTATAATAGCTAAAAAGGCAGTTATGGGGTAAAAGCTTGCTTGAACTATAAAAATAGTTAAAAATGCAAGAAATGCTTGCTTAATGCAAGTTAAGAAATGCTTGCTTGAGCTAGCTGAAATGCAAGTTAAGAAATGCTTGCTTAATGCAAGTTAAGAAAGGTACCTATAAGTTAGCCGGAATAATACAATTTAGGAACTCAATGATCTTACCAAATCCAATTTTGGAGCTGGAATACATTAAGCTTCCTCACTCAATCCCAGGGAAGTAACCACAGGGCTGCGTCCAAACCCTGGGGAGAAGACTTTACTTCACGCTCCAATGTCCATGTAGAAAGCTTCTACCTTTCTTGAGATTCGTGAGCTTTTTATAGGATAAAAGTGTGTATTTGTGGTTACTAAATATTTCTCACATTCTCTCTACATTTCACAGGGGAGTGTCTTTTCAGACTTTCAGTCGCCAGCACTAGATAGCTGTTGATTAGGCTATCAACCTAAACTTAGCCATCCATTTTTTGGGACCGATCAGGGAGAGAGAGAGAAGGGAGAGGGGGTGAGCGTCCTGCCACACTAGAGAAGTGGAACAACCTTGGTTATTTTCTTCTCTCAACTTAAGCACTGTGTATAATTCACATATGTTCTCTGATTTCATACTGTATTCTTTTTTTCATAAGAAGTCATTTATTTCACACACTAATTGACAATGAAATTCCATTTTCATTTTAAAAAATCAATTTAATTAGATCTGTAGTAGTACAATGAAACACCTTAAAAAACCTGTTTTTTCATCTTTCATTTTAGTATTTCAAATAAAACTGCACCAGTTTTTTTGGTTTTGTTTTCAATTTTTTCTTTTCCTTGTCTTTCAGATATAATAAAACCTGTACTGTGAGGGGAGGTGAAGATGGTCAAGGGGGAATAAAACTTAGCAAGCTATGTCTTATTCTGGAGGGAAAAAAATCCATCAAAAAATTAGGAGGTTATAAGGGATAAGCCTGAAGAACTTTAACTATAGTTATAATAAATGGTATATCAAGCAGAGATATCACGATCTCTGCAAAAAGCTCTCCAGCAATATCTTGAAGCTAGAGAAAAACAAGAGTAACTGATTGGCACTTTGTTACTTGAATGGTGGCCCTACTGATGAGGCAGAAAGGCCATTAAAGATGATTTTTACAGAATCTCAAATCTGCCAGATGTCAAACTTAAAACTGTGAAACTTATAATGCATTAAAAAAAAAAAAAAAAAGTGCCCAAACCCAGAAAGCAATTACTTTCCTAAACAGCCAAGGCTTACACATATTTCTTTCTTTTTATTACATTCCTGGTATACTCTTCATCATAATGTCTTCCTTACTCTCCTACAAACCAAATAATCATCTTCATTTATATGCAATATGAGCCTACTGCCACAATATAAATGTGTTGCATTAAAAATATTATTTTTTACACTCCATCAAGATGAAAAGTGAGCCTTCATTCTCATTTGCAGTTCTGCTACTACACTGTCATCTTCTTGCATTGTACCACAAGACCTGATCGGTAATAGCCAGATTCCTACAGACCTTAAATTACCTCAGCTGTGCTCTGGGCTTGAATCTGCATGATAGCAAGTAAAGAAGACTTTTCAAAGGTGAGCTAACTGGGTTGCTGTGCTTCACTGGGAATCAGCATCTTTGATCTGAAGTCAGAACTATAGAGAAAACAAATGTATGGGATGCTTTATCTTTCTGCACAATGCTCTTAAAAGTTGAAGGCATTATTTGTTTTGGAAGCTAAGAAGTCCAAAAATTACTCTTTCCATACCATCCACCAACCTTTTAAAAAGAAAAATAAAATTCCTGATAGGTACATAAGTCTTGGATCCTTTATCCACTTAATTGTTTGATTTATTTATTTTTATTTTGCTGGGGCACCACTGAAGTCCACATATTTGTTTGGAGACAAGTAAGGTTAACTTTCAAGCTGGCTGAAGTCCTGGCTCTTGTGAGAACTTTTTGTCATTTGAAGGTTAAATTCTTCTCAGAGAGCATTGCTGGAGTTAGTGTTCTCACTTCCAATAATCATAGGAGCTGCCTGACCTTTATAAGTGCAAGTCAATATTCACACTGTTAGAAGAAGCATCATGGAGAGTAATCTTCACAATCCCAAGAAGTGCTTTGCCACAGGCAGCTCGTGACCAGTGAAGACAAATTGGTGAACAGTCAGATAAAACTGTCTCAACTGGATTCAAACAGGCTCTTTTACACAGCTTTAAGTTCTGTTCCAAAATCTGCAGACTTGTAGCATCCACTACTCTCCTCCAAATTTCAACAAAATCACTGGAAAAAAATAATAATTGGGAGGGAAGCACTCTAAATGTTTTGACCTCTGGGTCCTCCTCTGCAGCACTACTCTTTGTCGAATTTAGACACATGTAATGGAGAATATATTAAATAATTGTCTACTGACTGTATCCTCTACCCAATATAAACTCCCAAAAAAAAGTCTAATCAGAATCACTTGGTGAAAAACATTGTATTAAATACAACACTTTGAATTCATCACTATGCCTTATAAACATTTCTGCTTTTCCAATACAAACACAGAGAGTTTAAAATATCATATCAATAATAAATACCTTCATTTCTAATCAGACTGTCAAAGCAATAGCAGATTTTTTGTGAACAAAGAAGGTATCTGCAAAAGCAGAGAAAAATAAAAGCATAGTGCTGGTATTATGCAAATATGTCCATTAGCACTTACAAATACACGTATGCAAGTGAGAGAAGGAACCCAACCAAAGAAGAATGACCCAAGATGTAGCACATGAGAATGGGTTATTTTTTTCCACAAAAATGATGCTATGAACATTTGAGAACAAAATATGCTTTTGAAACACTATTTGTCCCTCTTCTGTAGAGATCAGGGGTTACTAGAAATCCTAAACTTTTGTAGAACCTGTGGCTCCAAAATAAATGTTTTGGACCATACTTCCTCTCTTCTAAATATTCAATAAATTAAAAGTCTGTTTATAATTTAATGGCAGAGAATAAATGACATCTGCAACTTGGCAGAACAATGTAAACTGGGGTTTGTCTGACTCAGACTAGGTTTCTGGCTCTGTTTACAACAGAAGAAAGGAAAGAGTCAAGCCAGTGGAAATTTTGCAACTTAGCTAGTATAATTAATAAAGCATTTAATATATTTATTTTTTTAAAGCTGTTTATTCAGTCCTGTGGCTCATGACCTGGCTTATGTTTTGAAACATCTGTTACTGACTGCAACCAAGGCAACCAGCAAATGTTGGAAATTTCATAACACTTTAGGAATGTTAAAATATTATTTGTGGGAACACCCTACAATTCAAAAGGATTTTAACTAAAAACTGGTTAATTTTAGGTCACAGACTGCAGTTATATTCACATCCTTTCTTCAATTATGCAAGACTCTATCTTCACATATAAAGGTGAACTATTTTGTCATGCAAATAATTTTAATATAATTGGGTTTTTAAAAAAACTTGCAGAAAATGCATGTATTTCATTTTTAGCTGTCATGCCAAATAGAGAATTTCTGCAGAAGTTTCCATACCATACTGTCATGTGGACTGTTCCTGTCAAAACCTTAATTCAGAAATTTCTGGTTAAAATGAAAAGATTCTGATACTTTAATATGTTTGATACTTTAAATTTTCTTTATTTTGCTGAAGAAATCTTCATTTTGACTTGCTACTAATTTTTATATACCTGCATTTTCGTTGTTTCATCTGTGATTTGTATTACAGGTTTTTCACCTGTATTTAGTCTTCTTTCTGAAGTATTAACATGCTGACTAACCAAGCATAATGGTCATCAAATTCTTCACTGTTCAGAGCTGTGTCTGTTCACTTTCTGGGGCTAAAATTATGTGTGTTATGGGCATTGTAGTCCAGCCTTTTTCTTATATGGATGAACTGGCATAAAATGAAAGAAGGAAACAAGACTGATTAAACAGTGAGAAAGGTCAAACTCAAAATCACTCAGGAAAAAAAAAATGTATATATTACTACACAATAGCTTTAAATTTTCAATTACATAGAAATTCATTTTGCCAAAACAAATTTCATAGTCATAAAGGTGTGCTTCATGATGCAATTACTTGGAAGGGATTATTCAATTAATTAATTTGGGGTTTTAGACAGGTTTCAAACAACCATTGTTCAAAAAGTTTTTATTGTTGAAGAAATGCAGAAATAATAACACTCACAATCCAACGGCAGCTTCTTGGCAATGATTTTGTTACTAAATTTTAAGGGTTTTGTCCCATTTTAATTCTCCAGGAGGATTTTAATGGTACATAGCTTCTTTGGACAAAAAACTATATTCTTAAGGGTTTCTATTTTCTTCACAGGAGGAGATATAGTGTGGTACCTAAAAGAATCACTTATATTTTCCATGTTTGGGCTACATTTATTACAGCATTTCATAATTCCTGATTTTTTTCTGTTTTAAATATGATAATTCTGTTGATGTGAAGAGTTGTTCTTATTTCTATAGCATAATGAGAAGTCAAATGGAACATTCTCAAATAGAGCAGAGAGAAGCAACTGTCACAATACCTCACCTTGGCTTTAGCAGTAATTTATAGTTTAACATTCAGGTAATAGCATTTAGGGTTTGAAGTGAGAGAGAGCAAGTTCATTTGTTTCTTTAAGCAGTGAATCTCAGGCTGGGTCTGTTTCTGTTAATTCTTCTATCTTGCATCTTCATGTGAACTCCTAGGTAGGATGTGGTCATGTTCCCATTTACACTGGTAGCTGCTAGTGGCATTATGCACCCATAGGTTTCTAAACTCAGTGAGACACATTCTCCATTTGGAAGTGGAATACAAATGTTATGTGAGGCAAAATGGAATAATTAGAAGAGAGAAGGCAGTTACAAGAAAATAGGAAGCATGGTAAAGGCATAAAGAGACTAATACAAAGTGTTATGATGAAAGAGTTGTCTGGTCTTCTAGGCATTCTTCTGATTCTAATAGATTACCTTGACTTTGAAGGAGCACAAGAAGTAGGCAGGTATACAGTCTTGCTAACTGAAAATAAGCTGACCCTGACACAAACCTCCTCTGAAAAAAAATACAACCAAAAATAAAAAACTCTACAATAAAACAAACAAACAGACCAAAATAATTAAAAAAAACAAACCACACCAAAAAAAAAAAAAAAACCCACACGCAACAAAAACCCACAAAAAAAGCAACTAAATACTCAAGAAAAAAATGTGAATACCCAAAGATCACAATTGTCAGCCAAGGCTGATAAACTGTTCTCATTACAAGACATTGGGGTTAACTTGTCAACCGTTTGCAACATTGCCTAGTATTATAAAATGTTAGTCTCTGGATACAACCTTTTCAAGTTCTTCTGAATAAATATTCCAGGAACATATTTATTCATGTGGCTAAGAATTTTTTTTGTCCCATTGTTTTAGAAATTTGAAGTGAGAGAGAAAGGGCAGAAATGTGAATTCACTGTGACAATTGAACTGGGCAGTTCTGATTACATGAAAAGTTATTTAAATAGAAGAATTTCAGAAAATCAGTTTGACATTATCAAAATGGACTCCCAAGGTATTGATTTAGTGTATATATAAAGTCTGAATATGAAATACACAGAGAAACATAAGGACCAATTAATTATACACCGCAACTTCAGCCAAGCACAAATAGATTTTCTTTCCTGTACTGTAACAAAATGCATGTGCAACACCCCAGAAGAAAGGCATTTGTGCAAAAAAAGCATTCTACTCAATGATCAGAGTGAAGAGGCACTTTGACACTGGAATAAAAGTAATTTTTTTTCTTTTTTTCTTTTTCCTTTTCTTTTTGTCTTTCCCTCTCTCTCTTTTTAATTTTTTTTTTTTTTTAATAAATAGGCTTTGCTCTGTATACTCCATGGGCAGAGTGCCCCATGGCCAGTTGGAAAATGAAATGGAATTAGCTGAGGAACAAAATGGAGAAAATATTTCTGCTATTCTGAAATCTTTATATGAAAGTAAATTTGGCTGAATTTCACAGATATGGGAGAAATAGCGTGTGATTTTCCATACATGAATATTTTTGTAATGTGAAATGCCCTTTTCTTAGAAAATATGCTCATTTTGGGACATATTGATGCAGTGAAAAAGGAGTCCAAGGGGCTTCAACAAATAGTGAAGTTCTTGCAAAACTTTTTTTGGGGAAATGAATCACTTGTTTTTACTGTACATCAGACCAGATTAATATCAAGTACTCTGAGTGAAGTAGTTTGAAGATATCTACTTATTATTTGTAGTGATTCAGTTCAGAGGTTTTAACATAAAAATAGAGAATTATATGGAAGGTAGAATATTTATTTGAAAGTAATTTACTATTTTATACAATTACGTCAGTATTTTTGCTGTCTTTTTGAAAAGTGTTGGTAACACAGGAGACACAAAACCTGAAATTATTAGCCATTGTAACTGCTACAGAAAAAAAAGGTGATTAAACTATGAAAGAATAAATTATATTTGGTTAACTTATTGAATAAATTATATATCTGGATTCAAGTACAGATATTTAAACAGTTTTGTTGCTAATGAGTAATCTGGATAATGTTAGTACTAAAGAGAATAATAGAACTGAACTTTATGACTGCAAATTCTACTTTTTCCTGTCTGTATTTGTTGGCATTTATGTTTAGGAGATAACTTTATAAAACTCACTTACTAATGGAAAGCCAGGGAAAATCTTTAGTGCGAACTACAAAATTTGGTTGTGATGGAAAGGACATATATAGCCATTTTGGTTATTATCTATAGAAATGAAACAATATAAAAATATAAAGATATTGCTTAAGAAAATATATAGGGAAAAGAAAGAGAAAGAAAGGGTAAGAGTTGATAGAGGAAAGATGTCACCACCTGCAGATTCAGTGACAAGACTTGATTTTTACAATTTTGATGTCTGTTGATCAAAGTGATTGTCACAGTCTTGATCTGTTGGGGGTAGGGAAGCACACAAAACCTAAAGTTCAATGGGCTAATCCATGTTCAGACTCATGTGGGAAGACCCAGGTCTTCCCCTAGGGGGAGAGTTTTATACTGTCTTTTGCAACACTGTGGATCATGGTTGAAGGCTCCAGAAATGAGTCTGGGGGTGCTTTGGGGGTCTTTGATGGTTTATTCCACCTTCTAAGACATGACAGCTGCCTCTCACAGGAGCGCAGTTAAGCCATTTATGCCCATTCCCAAGGGATGAATACCCTCAGGCCTATGTGTGAATGTGAATGTACCAGGTCCCATCTCCTTCCCTGGGATGGGGGAGTTTTACACCTGAGATGGTTTTGTAAGGGAGGGAATTGGCATTATAAAAAACATTACCCCACCTCTGAAGGATCTGTTACTTATCAGTCTGATGTATCAAGGGCCGGGGGGCTGCACGAGCTGGCTCCCCCCGGTCCGGGGTCCCTGGTCCGTGTAATCCCACCAGATCTGGTGCACCCAGCCCCCGAGCTTCCACGGCATGGCGTCAGTCTCACAACCACGTCAATTCAAGCAGGAAATTAAGTAAGGCAAAGGAAAGAACTGGACTCCATCTCTGTTCTGCTAGGGAGGTTTATTTGGGGTAACAGGGAAAAGAGGGTTGCAGGGGAGGAAAAGGGGGAGGAAGAGCAGGGACAGGATAAGGGCTGCCAGCTCAGAGAGAAGACCTCGAGCTGATCCAGACATCGACTTATAAAGGGAAAGGAAGGGGCGGGACTGTCTCCCCCAGAGCCAGTCCCGGGGAGTCTGAAGGGAAGACAGGCATAGGGAACCCACCAATAGATTTTGGGGTACAGCAGAATGCATATTTCAAAATGAACCAATGGTATACAGAGCAGAAGGACAAAGGAGCACATGGAATCCTAAAACCCCACACTGCTACATCAGTCTTCTTTCTTATCTGGCTCAAAACCCAGCTTGTTGTAAAAAAAAGGTCAATTTGTCATGGTCATCCTCCAGTAGTGGGTGCTTTTGCAGTTGGGCTGTTCTCATGCAGATCAGAGGTTTCACCACCACACACCCAAAAACTCTCCTCCTCCCCTTTTGTTGGGGGATGTAAACCTGGTCTCAGCAAAGCACCTGCTGCTTTTGCAAATGGCTGATTGAGTCAGTAAGCTTTAGCATTTCAGTCTCTCACAGCAAGTACTGATCTCTTTAGTGGCATGAAGCTGAGTCAGGGGAGGTTTAGGTTGGATATCAGAAGGTTCTTCACTCAGAGAGTGGTTGGGCACTGAACAGGCTCCCCATTTAAGTGGTCACAGCACCAGCCTGGCAGAGTTAAAGAAACATTTAGACAACACTCTCAGGCACATGGTGTGACTCTTGGGGATGTCCTGCACAAGGCCAGGAGTTGGACTCAATGAACCTGATTGTTCTCTTCCAACTCAGCATACTTCATGATTCTATGATTCTTTGGTAAAGACAGAACTTCTTGAGTAAAAACACAAACTCACCATGCTCCAGATTAATAAGATTCACAGGGACACCCACATTTGTCAATCACTGTGAGTACTGGCACAGCACGGCTTTTTGCCCATCTGCTACCTCTGCCTGGATCACAGGCCCTATAAACCACTTCACAGGTCTACTTCACAGATCTACTTCACAGATCTTCTACTCTTTTGCAAGTTCAGCTTTATGCTAAACAGCAAACAGCTATACAAACTCACACGCATCTCACAGTCACCCCACACTCACAGGTCCCCATGAATACCAGCACAGACACTTTGCTCTGATGCTCATTGCTGGACTCATCACACATCATTTTTGGGTCAGGTACAGACACTTGGCCTGCTCTAGCAGCAGGTTGTCCTAGGCTACAATATAGATGTATTTAAGTATTCTATTACCACCAGCTGTGGGCCATTAGCTGTTATCACCTGCTAATGACCCACCCCAGATAACAGACAATGGGCCATGAAGGACCCACCACGACTCATGGACTTATCTCATCCTATTGTGAGATGCTCTGCCCAGGAGGGAGGAGCCAAGCATTCCCACCTGGATATAACCTGGCCTTGGAACTGTCTGAGCTAGCCCTATCTACTGGGTTCCCAGAGGACAAGAGCTACCACTGGACCTTCAGCTGGAGACCAGACCTTCCATAGGATCACTGCTTGAACTGAGCTACTTCAGTTGGACTGCTACCACCACCCTAACAGGGTGTCAGGTTGTATCTGACTTTGTCAGTGCTTTTCCTTGTATTATTTCACTTATTTTTAATTTCAATCTTGACTTGTGATCTCCCACTGATTTGTTTTCAAACCAATACACAGGTACAGGGCACAGTTGTTGCAACTTGCAGTTCTGCTCCAGCTACCAGCACTGACCTCCTCACTAGCTTCACTCACACCAATTCCCCAAATAGCTGATTTTCAGGATACACCACATGCCTGTCCCAGTAGCTAGCAGCAGAGACTTTTACCAATTCCAGTAGCTGGCATTGAGACCACCCATTCTCTCCAACCACTGTTGCCATAGGCCAAAGTCCTCTGTGCCCCCACCCTGACTCCAGTTGGTGCCACTAAATCCAGTCATGCTGGTCCCCAGTAGCTGGCATTCTGGGCATGAAAACTGCAGGACCTAACAAGACCATCTGGAGAGCTATTTTTTGATAATCCTTGTTTGATTTATTTACTCTGAATATATCTTAAATAGCTTTCAATACAGAATATACCCAAATATGGCTTCAGCCTCAACATTTTCCCAGATTTTAAATACAGAGATCTGGTTTGTGTTGTTTTCGTGTCATTATCCAATACTCTAACATCCTGTAGAATTAAGGTTTTAAGAGAGAGGTGCTGTGAAATTTCTACAGAGCCAAGCCCTGATGTATAATTCCTTTGTAACTAAGATGTTGATTTTGCTATGATTCCTGCCAGAAGATACTTCCACATATTGCACTTGGGAATCTTGAATTGGGCTGAGAGGTCTGTCTGCAAGAGTCAGGGCACTGAAGGCTGCCAAAATTTAAAAGAAGTGCTAAGTTCATTTGGCCACCTCCAAAACTCTATTCCTTGCTGGCTTCTCCCACTCCTTTCTTTGAAGAAGATCATAGCTGAAGTGCTGAGCTGTGATAGGAAAATTACATCTCTTAAAACATTTAAATCTTTCCACCCCCTAATTGGAAATTGCCAAACAACAGATTGCAAAGGCAGCTTTGACTACTGTGCTTACAAGTTTCATACCGTTTGTCTGTTAAGTTCAAGATGGGAAGGTAGCCTGAAAGCTGCCAGTATTTTTTGTTTATTTTTAAGAGTCATCTGTTTCAAGAAAGATTGAGATAAGGTGGAAAGAACAAAAACAAGAAATGGAAAAAAAAAGTTGTTAGCCAAGAGCAAACCAATTACATATGCATGCTACAGAAATCAGGCACATGTGACAAGCCCCCTCCTTAAATATATTCATTGCTGCCAGACTGCTAGAATATAATCACTGCAGGGAATATTGTCAGACTGCTGGTCCCTCAAGTCTGCCTATCTCAGCTCTGGACTAGCCATTCAGCTCCATTTTTTTACTTTTGGTGTATCTTAGCTCTGAACTGAAGAGATTGCTTATGAGATAGCTGTTTTTGCTGTTTACTCCTTGGATCTCTCTAATAAAAATTTCAACAAAAATATCAGTGAGAGCAACTTTTCTGAATTACATTTTCAGTCCAAAATGTGCTAATGATGCACATTCTGTTTGAAAATATTTTTAGTTTTGGATTAAGGAAAACAACAAAGGCAATGTGGACACTGTAGGTGGAAAAGTGGGAACAAGACATGAATCTTTGATAATGTGATAAATGACTCAGATGACTAAAGGAAACTTGCTTTCAGTCCCTCTGCAACCAGTACAATGATCAGGGAGGTCTGGAAGTCTGATTTTTCTCTCTGGAAGCTTCCCCTTGCAAATCAGTCTTGCAGAATTAGCATCACAAAGTAAATTGAGATAATATTCTTTATATTCTAAGACTGCCATTTTGACCAGAATGGTTATGCCAGGTTACTGTTTACATTTATTGCTTTTTCAGTCCCTGGATTCATGGAAGAAAGAGACACTACTAGTTGCAAACTATCAATTAATGCATCTTATTCATTAAGTCAGCAATCCTTAAATCTGAGAAAAGAATATTTTTCTTTTAAGTGAAGGTGATAAATGTATATAAATACATTTGAAGTAAGACTAATTGTTATTTTGCTTTAGTGGCCGTAAGTAGACATTATGGCCAGTAAGTAGCTGATATTAAGAGATTTAGTCAAAAATTATGTCAATGAAACAAACAGCTGGTGTTGAGCTGAATGACTGACCCAAGTAGGAGTTATATAAGCAAGGACAAGTTCTAAGGGAGTAAAGAGCCTTACTCTGAATTTAAAACCAGTTAAGAGACAGGAACTAAAGTGAACTAATAAAGTAATTATTGAAAAATATTGCTAAAGGATTCCTGGTTTTCAGTGTAAATATCAATCCAGAGCAGAGGTTAGTAGAAAAATACCATAGTGTTTAGACTATATTACCTTATGCCAGTTTGTCAAAATGAGGGAGAATTACAAAATTTCCTTCTTGAAGATCAAATGAAACCAGAAGAAATTAGCTCAGCTTTTATAATTTATTATAATACTCATTTATATATGTATACACATACATATATAATAAATAATGACAAAAATATATTATTATAATATAATAATCATGGGTGGTTTCAAACTAATACAAGTTTAGAATTCTAGCATAGAAATTAACTTAAAATTCTAGACAACATAGTAAATTTTATACACAATAAGTCTTGAGATCTACAGTGCTGAAAATCTGCAATATCTGATTCCTACTGCAATAGTAGGTAAGTTGCTTAATGTATTGATACTTTATGGTTGCAGGTTATGTGAATAATTTACTCTGACAACTCCTATACACATTATATAATCTATCTAACATGAAGCATATATTTTAGGGATATACAATACTAGTGAAATTAAAACCCTGAAGTACATTTGCACATTTATTTTTCATTAAAAACTGTTGAGGCAAATTTTGTCAAATTTATAGTATTTCAAAAATCACAAGTAATAGGATAAGGCATAGTAAAAGTAATTCTAAAGAGTATGTTGATAATCTCTTCATATTTTTCCATTTTATTTGTCACACACTTAAAAGATAATTTTGGACAGATGTTTTTGTTATAGTAATTTTTTGCCATGTCTAAACCAGGACTTTTCCATGGCTCATGCAAATTTGCAGTATGTTTCTTATCATCAACTTGTGAAATCTTTTCTGCAATTGCCTCCTGTTGCTAAAGAGTATTTTCAACATTTTCAAGGTATACTTTACAGAAAAAACTAGTATTTTTTTTTTAATACTCAATTTCTTTGTTGCGGTTATCTATCTATCACCACTGTTGTTGTCACACATTGCCTAGTAACACTTCAGGAGGAATTTTACATTTCCCATCTTTAAAGTTCAGAATCCAAAGATCTTATAATGCTCTCATGCTGATAATGCACTTCAGTAATTGTGCTGTACAGCAAATATTTCTGTGTGCAAGCTTTAAATAGTTATTCAGCTGAATAATGCCACAAATCATAGGCTCTATTTAAAAGGCCAGCATGTTCTTTCCATTAATATTACAGGAATGAGACTGGCATTATTGCCAATGCATAACAAATGAGATTCAATGAGTAACTGCAAGGCATATTGCCCTGTGTACAGCCGTGCTATCAGAAGTATATAATTTTATTCACTGCATCATAAGATATATATTCTGTAAGAGAAGTGTGCTGGTTTTGGTTGAGATAATCTTTAAAATATGATAAACTGGAGCTAAAGGCCACATTCTGTTGGCATATCTCTGTTGCATAAACAAAGCTCTAAACAAAATGCACTAAGCTGTACATGAAGTAATTTTTAAAGGCTTTAAAAACAGTCAGACTGTTTTCTGTCCTGTTCTATCCAGTATCCACAAAAGTGCTGTGTCCTATAAGTAAGCTGTTTCTGTGTTGTACTTACTCTTGTGCATTGTCTTCTGCCAAGCTTTGTCAATTTAGGATTGTAAGATCATCAAAACAGCTCAGTGGCTTTATTGCCATAGCCTTCTCATAAGAAAGACAAAGTATATAGTGTTATATTTTGGATTTTGCTGACCAGTGCTTACACAGTTTCAAGGCCTTTTCTGCTTCTCATGCTGCTCTACCAGCTGAATGGCTGGATGTACACCAGAAATTGGAAGGAGGCACACTGACTCTAACTGAAAAAAGGGATATCCCATGTCATAGTACATTATGCTGAGCAATAAAAATTGGACAAAGAAGGAGGAGGCATGAATGTTTGGAGTTATGGTATTTGCCTTCCAAGATCTGCTAATCATGATGAAGCCCTGCTCTCCAGGAAAGGGACTAAACATCTGTCTGCGAATGGGAAGTACAGAAATGATTCCTCATTTTGTTTTGCCTACATGTACAGTTTTACTTTCCTATTAAATTGCCTTTACTTCAACCCATAAGATTTCTCACACTTTTGATTCTCTTTCCCATCCCTCCTGGGGAAGTGTGAGCAAGCAGCTGTGTGGGACTTAGCTGCCTACCAGAGTTAACCTACAACACCCATAAAAGCAAAACTTGAATAAAGTATCTCTCACCTGTTATGTTAGAACATATAGACAAGCATCAGCTTGTCTCTAGCCAAGAAAACATTTCATTTACTCTGTGGGTGGTCAGGAAAAGCTATACCATCTTGGTTGTCAGTGAAGAGAAATAAACTTGATGTAAAAGTTGGTTACTAATATAGTGTCTTCAGAAGTGTTTAAAATAGACTCCAAATGACAAAAAGAAAAGAGCTTGTGAGGGGAAATTTGGTTATCAATAGTTATTTTTTTACTTCTTGTGAACAGATGACTTCTCTCAGTCAGGTTATGTTTTTTTTCCAGGTTTTGCTTGTGAAGACACCTAAATAAACATAGGAGTAGCATGTTCAAGGTGGTAGTACATCATGGAGAAAAGTAATGGACTGCCTTAATACCAAAGAATCCAGGATGGAAAGTTTAATGTGTGAGATGAAATGCCTACATTGAAAGAATATGGTTCAGTGTCCTCCTGTTGTGGCAATTAATCAAGAAAAAGATTATTCAAATATAATGCACTATACACTATTTATTCTTAAAATTAATTTGTCTGGAAAAAAAAATGCTGGACATAGTCTTTGAAGTATAAAGACATATAAAGATTACCTGCTGTAGTAATTATTTTTCTTAGCAAGGAATGAAACTCAAGAATGAAAGACTAGGTAGATCTTCTTAATAATCTACAATCTGTTCGCTCTATTCAATGTTATTATTCGTTGTTATTCTTATCCTTGTTTGATTAAATTATTTGTATTTAATTTGAAAAGTCTGGTGCTACACTACACCATGAAGTTACAAAAATTCTTTCTTTGATAAACTGATGTTTGAAGATGTGTCAGAAGCAAACTTTTGTTTAGACTGGTCCATTCTTTGAACATGTGAGGGAGGATGGGAGATGAAAGTCTTTCTGGATTTAATTTGATGCTCCAAATAATTATCACAAAAAAACTCAGGAAAAACTCACTACACTGGTAAAACAAGTGTCTTCATCAGTAGCTCCATCCTTGGTAACTGAAATAGAGATATGTAGCTGGCAAGAATTTAGCAGTAACCCAAAGAAGTTTTCTTTTCACAATTAACAAAATTCATAAATGAAACAAAAATAAGCAAATACATACTTGTATGTACTTGTTTGCTTGGAACAAAATATTATTTTGTTGGAACAAATATTATTTACAAGCTTTCATGTCTAAACTCAGTAAGTTACTTCAAGTGTTATATGTTAATTCAGCTCCTACTATACTTGAAGTTAGAAACAGTCTTAAATATTTTGTTGAGCTTTTGGCAAGATAGCTGAGGTTTCTCCAACTGAGAAAATGCCATAATAGTAGAAACAGAAGCACAATATATTATAATATTCTACACAATATAAAATAATATATTGTCTTTGTTGCATGTACTGAGAACAACAATTCAAGTGTGAGAAAAAAGATATTTTTAATAGCGTACTTCCAGTTCTCTCAGATTCATCTTCTTCTATTCTATTTGTAGCAGTAATGGTTACTAAGTAACATCTGCAACAGCTTATTTCTCTACTTTTCTTATAACTGGCTTTGGGTTTTATTTTTCAGGTTTGGCTTTTGTTGTTGTTGTTGCTGTTGTTGTTGGTTTTTGTTGTTCTGGTTTTTTTTTACTCAGTCATTTTATTTTCCTATTAATGTTTTGTTCTGCCGAGAAAATGAAGCACATTTTGAATCGGTGTTTAACTTCAGGGTGAGCCTAGAACAAAATGAATAGTTTCAATTCATTTTTTTCATATAGCAGTCACAATTTAATTTAGACTTCAGTTGGTACACCTTTGTTTATAACTGACAAAATTGATACCTCCTATAATGAACACATTTGATCAATAAAACCAGGAACATCTGCTTACCAATAGAGCACATCTTGGTGGAATAACTTTCCACCTCTGATTTCAATGCTGAACCTTAAGGGATATTTTGAAGTGGTGAGCCTGAAAGCTAATATGTGTAGCAGCAATGGATATGAAAATTATTATCTCAGCAAAAGTAGTGACTTCTTTAGATATTCATTTCCTCCTACCTCATTTCTCAGTGTCCCAAATGTGATATTTGTCTCTCTTTTGTTTCATGGATATTGACATTATCTCCCCTGTGCTCCCCAAGTACCACACTCTTTTTTCCCCAGCAGTTTAAATGATGGTCATAACTGGGTAAAACTCAGACCTATTGTTCTATTCTAAATCAGATATTAGTTTGTGGCTAGCACAGACCTTTCCCATGGGAACTTTTTTCCCTCTTTTTCCTGTGTTTTATAAACAAAGATAAAGTTTGGATGTTATTAAAAACAGTTTCTTGTATGTGGACAGTTCAGGCCTGGCCAATCAGGCCTAGGGGGAGGCTTTGAACTGACCAATCCGGGTGACCTTTGAAAAGTCTATATAAGATGGAATTAAATAATAAAATTTTCTTCTGGATGCCACCTTTTGAACCTGGGTCTTCTTACTCTGCTAGCGGCTCAACAGCGACATTAGTTGACTCTCTTTCACACCTGAATGAGGAATTAAACGTACCAAAAATAATTTTAAAAATACATTATTTAATCTAGTAAAAAAATATATACATACAAACCATGCCTTATGGGCATCCTTTGATCATGACATTGACACTAGTACTATAGCTTCCCCTTAAAAACAGAGATGCATACAAGATAGGTGTCTGAATAATTGGACTACTTAAGGATAAAATAACATTATTATGAATTTGCATTATGTTGTTCTTTTAACAATTCAGTAAATGGCAGATTTATGTTGAAAAATCATCACATTACCTTACATTTTTAGCCAATGTATATTTGAAGGATTTGCCACTGGAATGCAAAAAGGGGGTCCTTAAGGAATTCTAGGGAATCTGAGGCAAAGATTAAAGAGCATTTTTTTTTTTTTAATATAAAAACATTATTTGTATTCCTGCAGAAAACACTAAAGGATGCCTCACATGATGATGTAAATTATGACATACTAGAAATAAAACAGGGTCAGTGACTGAGCTAATGCTCAATATAAACAGTGCTAAGAGATTTAAATCAAGACCTTATTTTTATGTTATTCTTTACATGACATTAGTTGCTAAGATACTTCTGACACAACTCAATCAAAACCATACCTGTTGTCCTTTAGCATTTACTATGATGGAGTCATCAGTAATTTGCATTTGCAGCTTTAAAATCTTTCCTGATGAAGACAAACTTAAAAAAATAAATCATGATTTAGGAAAAAATGCTTTTAAATGCTTTTAAAATACCATGCATGAAAGATTTGTTTTCTTTTATTTTATGAGAGCAAGTATGATATCTGAGGATGACCTTTCAAAACATGAAGCTGTTATCTGAAACGTATCAAATTAATGTGCTCTCTTTTCCTGTAAGGCATGTATTATGAAGCATTACATCATTGAGATGTAATGAAAAAAGAAAACTCTGGCATCACTGAACATCTGGAACTGTAGTGATGATGCAGTGCAGCTGTTGCTTTTCCTGTGAAGTGTTATACACAACTACACAGAGGCATTTACTTCAGAGTCTTTTACTTACGAAATAGTGAGCCAAGAATTGCATTTCCATTTTATCCCATGCACAGTGTTCAGAACAATATCAAACACATAAAGAAGTTGTACATTGTAGCAGTGAGGTTAACCCAGATGAGCTTGGAGGCTGAAATACCTGACGAAGCTCCCTGGGTCTAAAGAAACCTTCAGGTCAGGGTGACAGAAAATGTTCCCCCGATACACCTTGCAGGCAGTCTCATAAATATGGATCTGGGAACGAAAGTATTGGGTTTCGAACCTCTCCTCCCCTTCGTCCTTTTAGAGTTATTAGCCAGAATGTTCCTTTACCCGTGGTTCATTATTGGTTTTTAAAGTTCTGTACCTCCCCCCCTGCACCCCAATTCCCTGGCTCCTCTGTCAATTCTGTATCCCCTGCGTCCCGGTTGGTTCTCCTCTCCAAACCCCTCCCATCCTTCTATCCCTCTTAACCCCATGTTTGCTTCTGCTCCGGGCTCTCTGCGTCCTGAATCCAGCCTGCTCCCGCCTTCCACGCTCCTTCCCGATCCTGACTGCATTCTCCGCCCCGCTGTTCCTACCAATAAACTACTGGATTCTGACCTGAGAATCTGCATCTTCTAACCGCTGTGTCTCCTGTTACCCTCTGTCGGGGATTCAACCCGGGCTCCCGTGCCGCGGCTTCTCAGCTCCGCTCAGCCGGTTAGGCGTGGGGGTTCTCAGCGGGGACCCCGTTTTTGTGAGGTTTTGGGTGTCTCGCCGCCTCGCCAGGAGCAGAAAACCTCAGTACATACAATATTACAAAAGTAAGTTTGCAAGGTTTGAAGTCTCACCGCTTTAGTGATTCCCTGAGAGCAGTTTATCTTAATTCATTATGAATCACTGAGAAATTCAGTCACAGAATCTTGCATACCTGGAGCTGAATTCAATACTGATAGATACTTGGCATGAAATGCGGAATATTATATGGCAAATACATGGAGAACATTATTTATATAATTATTCATGCTTTTTGCTCTTCTTTAGAGCACTGTTTGTTTAATTCTGTCCTTTTCCATTTTTCTTTCCCTGTAGCAGAATAGGCTGAAATCTGAAGTGAAAATTTTTGTCTGTGTTTTGTATTGCTTCTTTCTTATGCACTACATTCAAATTAAAATTGAAAATAAAAATCTGCAGACAGTGAGATTGCCTTACTAAAGCTCACCTTTTTGCTTAATCTGGTCATCCTGCCAAATGCCAGCTCTGCATAATTTTTATAATGCCTCTGAATATCAGACAAATAATCACATTCTACTCTCATACAATATGGTCTTATCTAAATAGTCTTCCCTTTCCCTTTTGAACACATCCTTATCAAGCTTCCAGGGAGTTTATTAAAGCCTACAGTTTCTCCCACCATATACTCCTGGCCTTTGCATGATAAATCAATGAAATTCAATAGCACTTCATCAGAGTTTCATCTACACAATTCCTGTTACTTTTGTTAGCATGCTCTATAAAGCTGTATACTTCAAGTGAAATATCAAACATCTCTACAAATCTGTCTCTCTTTTTTTAAGGAAAAAAACAAGTGCAAGAAAATGTTTAATTTCCTAACACAGAGAATAGTTTAAATTTCTTGTTTGATATGCTGAATTGCTATGGACATTTCCTCATTCAGAAAAGCAATGATTGGTCCCTCACAGAGCAGTCCAGTCAGACAGAGTCTTACAATTGGGCAGAGCAGACCTGCACTAGACCATCTCCCCTCTACTACTGCCACCTTTAATGCTTCCTATGAATCCTTCCCACATGATTACAGATACAACATAAGAAGAAAAGTTATACCAACTCTCCAAAGAGTCAACTGAAAAAGCCACCAAAACAAAGGAGATCACTCAGTGTTTTAACAGTATAAATTGCTCCTTTTTTCCTATATTTTGAGGATTATCTTTAAGTTTAATTGAGTGCTTAATGCTGAGTGAGATGCTGGCCCTCAGTGAGGGGCTGATACTGCAATGGAGACGTTTCCTTAGCTCTTGTCGTGATCCAAACCTTTTTCCTTCATCACTGTTTTGAAGACACAGGACTGTATTAGAGAATTTGAGTATAAACTTCCAAATACCAATAGTAAGGAGACTTAATTAAGATTTCAAAAATAGATTTGTTCCAAATGATCTTCTGTTTTATTGTCTAATATTAGAGAAGTAACGTATTATAACAAGATCTTGCTAAAATCTCCCAAGAAGTGCAAACTCTGATGGTGTTATAAATGAAAAGATTGTTTTCCAGTTAGCTTTCCCCACAATGTGGCATCAGTCTAGCAAAACTGTAACCAGGATAACAAAAACTAAGATGTTCTCCACAGATACATTAACCAATCTATGCATTTCCTGTATGAAACCTGTTAAACCTTGTTTTAACAATAATAAGTGATCAAGTTTATATTCTATAAAAGGATTACCTGGAAGGTGATTGCACTATAAAGCAAATAGCCTCATTTTTCACTCTCCTTAGCTTTGTACAGATTTTGTCTGTATAAAACATTTTAAATACTACTAAATTAAATCTTAATTCTACAACTCCCTGCCCTTTTTCTGTGAAATTGCACAACTATTCAAAAGCCCTGATGTTGAAGCATGGCTCGCAGAACAAGGCCATATAAATGGGATTTATATGCACAATCCAGTCTATGTGACTGACCCTGAAGTGTCTTTCCCAGGAGATAATGAAGCGTACAAGCCAAGAATGTGAACATCATAGAAGAATTATAAACAAAATAGGGAAATCACACAGACAGGACTTTAGCTGATGCTAGGAGAGCGTGATTAGAAGCTTAGAGCCAATTAGCAAGTTAGATTAGGCATGTGAACGCTAGCTTTTAACCGATCATGTATACCGGTGTGTCACGTGAACCATGCTTTTGTCTATAATAATGCTTGTTTCCTGAGAATAAACGAAATGGCACCGCTACCTCTATGAGAGTGTGTGCTATATTCCGGTGACTCCCAACACCCTGATGAAGTCAGGACACTTTGATGCCTCCCTGCTAATCCCCATTTTGAGAGTAATTCTACATGAGCATAATTGTAAATGGAGCTTTTCTCTATCCCTATAACAAAGTGATGTAACAGTATGTTAATCTTGGTACCCGAAAATATTAGTAAAAAGCTAACACATTAGCAACAATAAAAGGATATGGTTACACCAATGACAAACTATTTTCCAAATTCAGGCAGTATTTCAGCAATGCCTTTGTTTTAAAAAAAACCTAAAATCTAGAATTAAATTTTGATGTACTTAAATTTCATTATTGTCTAGAATTCTACTAGTATTTGCTAAACCAACTACAAAGACAGTGCTAAAAGAGATTCTTGGCTAGATTTACACAAACCAAGCACTTTCCCTTTTATCCCTTCACAAAGGCTAAAATTTTTGGTCTGGGAAAACTTTTTTCTGTATTCATTTATAGCAAAATAATTTTAAGAGGTGAATTTCCTTCATTATTAGTACTTTTGGAAGTACAATGCTGTGATTATTGTTGCATGCTCTCTTGGATTGATTATATGTAGAGACACTTTTTTGTAACAGCTTTGTATTTTGTATTTTGAGTATACACAGTTTAATTTTATAAACCAGTGGGACTCCTTGATTTTAATGAGACTGATGAAGCAATAAGTGAAAATTTCACAAAATATAAGTTTGCTATGAATCATTCCCAAAGGCAGTAAACAAGCAACATTCTGAAATCAAATTTGGATATACCTACAATGGCACTTACCAGAATTCTTTTTGGCACCTGAACAACGTGGGTCATCCTAATCACTCATTATGCCAGAATGGCAAGATTTTAATCACTGGAATGAAAGAATACAATTGTAGTGCGTGTGTGTGAGGGTTCATATGAAAGCCAGACACAAACCCATTCATCATCCATTTGATGATTGAGGAAATAACATTTCTAAGAAACCACATTATGTTTTCTATAAATATGTACAGTATATTTTTAATGCCTTTAAAATGAAATGAAGGGAACTTGAAACTGAAGCCAAAAACCCAGGTTCATTTTCGTTGCATTTCAGTGTCATGGAAGATGACGAGACTGTTGAAGTACAGTGAGTGTACTGGTAAATGCTGCACAAGATCCAGTAGGTTAAGCAGTTCTTGCTCATCTTGCAATGTGTTTATGCACCATATTTCTGTGAATATTCAGTACCAAGTATTTTTTAAATACAGAAGTTTTCAGAATTAAAGAGACTTAAAAAAATTTAAGCCAAAGTTTCTGTTTGACAATGATATTTCCATCTCTATTGAATGGAGACATGTGCTTTTACATGTTGTTCTGGAATTCCAGAAGCTTCCAGAATACCATCTGATTATTAAAATGAGCACAGTACCTCTATTATTAATGTACAAACAATGAACTCCATGCACACTAATTGCTGGAAAAAGTAACAATAAAGTTCTTCTGAAAACATCCCTACCTCAGAATCATCCAACTTTCCTTCTTTACTACTTTTAGGATTAAGTCATACCCATCCTAAGATTAACATTAAATAAATCAATTGTGATTATAAAGTATTACATTGGTGCACACTTCACAACATTATTTTTAAACTTATACTTTTTTAATTATCCCAATGTTGTCTTCTGCTTTTAATCAGCTATCTTTGTATATGTGTGGCAAGGTTTGTAACTAGTATACTTAGGTTTAAAAAATTAAAAATTTTCAGTGGAAGCAAGTCCTAGAAAACTACAAAACATTATCTAATGGAATTAATTAAATTAAAGGTCAAATAGTGGTCTCAGTTAGTGTAGCTGGAATTCCCTCCTGCAAATCCACCGCCAGTTGTGTGAGAAGGTTGCTGCCAAGAAAGCCCTCGTTATAAAGAAAACATTTTGGGGGTATGAGAATTAAAAGTACTCCAATATGATGGTGAGCACATACACTTACGTAAAAGACAGATTTCATAATAATTGGCAATGTTGGTATAAACTTTGACTGCCCCATCTGTGGCTGGGAAGGCATATATGGGTTGAAGCCAGCTAAGGCCCATTGGTATCTTCAACTTGTATTGGTTTGAAAACAAACCAGTGGGAGATCTCAAGTAAGGATTATAATTTAATAGGAAAAGTTAAAAATAAGTGCAATAATACAAGAAAAAACACTGATAGAGTCAGATACAACCTGACACCCAGTTAGGGTGGTGGTAGCAGTCCAAGTGAAGTAGTTAGGTTGAAGCAGGGATCCTGTGGAAGGTCTGGTCTCCACCTGAAGGTCCAGTGGTAGCTCTTGTCCTCTAGAAATCCAGTAGACTGGGCTGCTTGGGCAGTTCCAAGGCCAGGTTATATCCAGGTGGGAATGCTTGGCTCCTCCCTCCTGGGCAGAGCATCTCACAATAGGATGAGATAATTCCATGAGTCATACAGTGGTTTCTTGATGGCCCATTGTCTGTTATCAGGGTGAGTCATTAGCAGGAGATCACAGCTAATGCCCCACAGCTTGTGGTAATAGAATACTAAATACATCTATATTGTAACCT
>JAKEPQ010000253.1:0-21836 GCA_024500445.1 Entomyzon cyanotis | reverse complement strand
TGTAGCAGTGTGGGGTTTTAGGATTCCATGTGCTCCTTTGTCCCTCTGTTTTGTATACCATTGGTTCATTTTAAAATATGCTCTGCTGTACCTCAAAACCTATTGGTGTGTAACCCTCCTGCCAATCTTCCCTTCGTCCTCCTGGGACTGGCTCAGAGAGAGCCAGCCCCCGCCCCCTCTCCTTCCCCTTAAAAGCCAGAGCCTGGATCAGCTCGAGGTCTTCTCTCTGGGCTGGCAGCCCCTATCCCATTCCTGCTTCCCTCCCCTTCTCCTTTCCCTGCAACCCCCTTTTCCCTGTTACCCCAAATAAACCTACCTGCCAGAACAGAGATGGAGTCCAGTTCTTTCCTTCGTATCACGATATTCCTGCTGAATTGATGTGGTTTGGAGACTGACGCCATGTCGCGGGACCTCGGGGGCCGGGCGCACCAGATCCGGTGGGATTACACGGACCAGGGACCCTGGACTGGGGGGAGCCGGCTCATGCAGCCCCCCCGGCCCCTGCTACATCAACTTTCCTATCTTTTTCTTTGGGCAAGGACAGTGTTAGGCAATTTCAGTTTCATGGAACTTTAATCATGTAAGTTGGTAGTGTCTGCTGGATTATTCTCTCTAATATAACCTCAAGCAGAAGGATTTAACTACAGACACAGCAAAAGGAAAAGTATTAAAAATGAATATGAAAACTTATTTTTTCTTAATAAAAATAAATGAAATTAGACTATGTTTCTCCTATAGGTTTATCACTTTTACCAGCAAGTAATTTTATACTCAAAATAACAAATAATAGAAGGGCTCTACAAAATTAATAGCTTGGTAAACAAATATTATTATCATAATTAAGTCACAATTTAGTCACCACAAATTACATTTTTACTTTAAGTATGGTAACATGTATTTCTTAACTCTTCAATATCCTTAAAGATGTTCACATTTATGTGCTCAAGACTAGAACACCACAGACTATGGTAAGAGAAATGTCAACAAACCATTGCTTCAATTTTGTTCTTTTATTAAAAGAAACAAGAAGCAAAACATACTATATAAAACAGCACCTTGGCCCTGTGGCAGGACACTCCCCCTTCTCTCTCTCCCTGATCGGTCCCAAGAAATGGATGGCTCAGATTAGGTTGATAGCCTAATCAACAGCTACCTGGTGCTGGCGACTGAAAGTCTGAAAAGACACTCCCCTGTGGAATGTAGAAAGAATGTGAAAAAGTTTTAGTGACCACAAATACACACTTTTTTCCTATAAAAAGCTCACAAATCTCAGAAAAGGTAGAAGCTTTCTACATGGACATTGGAGCGTGAAGGAAAGTCTTCTCCCCTGGGCTTGGACGCAGGCCCTGTGGTTACTTCCCTGGGATTGGGTGGGGAAGACTAATGTATTCCAGCTCCAAAATTGGATTTGGTAAGATCATTGGTGTCCTAAATTGTATTATTCCGGCTAACTTATAGGTACCTTTCTTAACTTGCATTTCAGCTAGCTCAAGCAAGCATTTCTTAATTTGCATTATAGTTCAAGCAAGCATTTCTTGCATTTTTAACTATTTTTATAGTTCAAGCAAGCTTTTACCCCATAATTGCCTTTTTAGCTATTATAGTGTTGCAATTATGCATTCATTGTGTGTTTATGTGTGTCAATCTGTTCTATGTTTGTATGTTTGTTATTTTCTGTGTCTAATAAATGGTATTTTTAGACAAATCGGCCAAATATCAAAGAATCTTGCGAACGGGACTAAGTCTTGGGGAGCTGGCTATCTTAAAGCCTGGCAAACTGCAAAAACTCATAAAGCTCCTGTCTCCCATGCAAGACAGGCCCAGGCTTAAAAAATAAAAACCAAACAAACAAAGAAAAAAATAACACAGGTGACATTAAACTAATTTTCCTAACTATTTTTCCATCTTTTTGCCCACAATTAGGCATACAAATCTACATATTAACTAAGTAAAATGCGAAATTACAATTGCAAATTACCACAAACAAATGTGTATCTGGCAGTCCCATAATCCTTGGGCTGTTAAGGGATCCTGTTGCAGGGTAAAGAAGACTGACCCTTGGCAATCTGGTTGTATGACTGAGACAAAAACTAATTATCAGCAAGCATTAAGATCTAATATCAACACTTGGTAACTTATAGATTCTGTAAAAGAAGCTTGGAGAGTTGGAATGGTGTGGAAACAGTAGTCTTTAAAGTCTGGATGACCAATCCTGTACAGAAACACTACTGAAGCTCCTGACATTCCACACTTTTAATCCCATTTAAAATACTGATATAGTATTTCACATTAATCTTCTGCATAAGATACCAATAATTTTGGTTTCATACTATCTTCAAAGTACAACACTGTTAGTAGATTTTCAGTTTTAGCTGCTGAGGTGATAAAACATATTGTTTACTTCTTTATGAAGAAGCAGCTTGTTTTATTTGTAACAGTCATGCAATCACAAAGTTGTTAGAAAGACCATCCACTTCTCTGGGCAACTGTTCCAGTGTCTCCCCACTGTCACAGTAAAGAATTCCCCCTAATATCTTATCTGAATTTACCCTCCTTCAGCATAAAGTCATTCCCCCATTTCCCATCACTACTTACCCTTGCCAAAAGGTCCCTCTCCAGCCTTCTTTTATGCCCCCTTTACATACTGGAAGGCTGCTGTAAGGCCTTCTCAAAGCCTTCTCTTCTTGAGGTTGAAATCCAAGAAGATAGACACTCTATAGGAAAAAAGAGTTAATAGGTAGCAGGTTTATACAAAGGAAATATTATGGACATATTTTATTTCTTCCTCAAAATTTATATTGTTCTTAATACAATCTGCTATTACTTTACATTGCCTTTTTAACAATGTATTTCAATATATTAATTACACCGATTCTTCTGATATTTAATAATATGAAAATAAAGGTGGAAGGCAGACATGAGACAAGAAACAATTAAAAAAAATATTATATTTAGGTTTGTTAACTAGATCAGATGCATACTGGATTTTCTATCAAAGTGACATTGTTTTCCTTCTCAAATGAAAGAATATTGGTGGTAGAAAAGGATTTAATTTTATTTAAGCAATATAAAGCTTTCCGATTTTGTAATTTTTCTTTAATTAACATAAATTTATATGAGAAAAAATTGCATATGAATGAATTACAAAAAGGTTTCTATAAAACATTTTGACCTTATAAATGATACAAAAATGTATATAAAATTTATTGCTATTTAGAAATTTTTAGGACCAGTGTAGCAGTGAGGTTAGCCCAGATGAGCTTGGAGGCTGAAATACCTGACGAAGCCCCCTGGGTCTGAAGAGACTTTTAGGTCAGGGTGACAGAAAGATGTTCCCCCAAGGCACCTTGCAGGTAGCCTCCTAAATATGCATCAGGGGACAACAGCATTGGGGTTTGAAGTTCTCCTTCTCTTTATCCTTTTAGAGTTAATAGCTAGAATGTTCCTTTACCCGCGGTTTATTATTGGTTTTTAAAGTTCTGTACCTGGCCCCCTTGTACCCCTATTCCCCAGCTCCCCTGCCAATCCTGTAACCCCCACGTCCCGGTTGGCTCTGCCATCCAAACTCCTCCCATCCTTTGGTCCCTCTTAACCCCATGTTCGCTTCTGTTCTGCACTCTGCGCTTTTGGATCCAGACCTGCTCCGTTCCCCGCCGACCCTTCCCGACACCCACGGACCCCGCGCCGCCCTGCCGCACCCTAATAAACCCTGGATTTCTAAGGCACAGAGTCTACAGCTCCTTACCACCATGTCTCCTGTTATTCTCTGTCAGGGAAACAACCCGTGCCCGCGAGCTTGCGGCGCCCGGCTCCGCCTGGCCGGACCAGCGTGGGGGTTCGTGAGCAGCGACCCCTTTTCGTGAGGTTTCAGGGGTTCGGCCGCCTTCCCCGGAGCGGGAAACCTCAGACCAGGATTTCCTAATGACAGCAATTTTTTCAGAGTAACTGCTCATAGGTCATTGTTTAACTTGATCACTTGTAGTTTGCTTAGGGTTGTAAATCTTAGAGTACTCTGAAGCAATTATGATAATCGGTTTTTAAAAATTATGCAAAAAAAAAGAGCCTTCTTCAACTACCAAGAAAATATTAATTCTATAAATATATAACATTACTGATTTCTGATATACATAACTTTACAAGGTATTTTCATGATACATGAATAAATTTAGGTTCTTGTTTAAGACAGTATCATGTGCAGTTATGAATTCTAAATTTTATTACTTTTTTATAATTCCAGAGTACATTCTGCTAACTGATTTGGTTGGTTGAACATTGTTTTCCCCAAACCTTTAAAAATTTATTTAGGAAAAAAATTTATAGTCCATTGTTCTTACTTGGCAAAAAAAAAAAATCAGATTTGAAGTATGATATTTTCCTTGACAGGAATACCAGCTTATTCAGAATTCTAAATTTATCCTATGGAGTTCAATGGAAGTGAAACTGTATTAACAAATGAAAAGTTTACTCTCCTCCCTTAAAGTGGAATGAAATCTTGGGACTTACTCCCAGAAAAGAGACCTTGTTACAGGCTGCTGTCTGTGGAACAAGGAATTGCACTGCAATCTCTTTTGTCATGTTTCAGTGCTATAGATAAATAAAGCATGTATATATTGACCTGTGTTCCCAGCAGGTCAAAGGATATGATTGCTCCTCGCCTGCATTGGTGAGGCTCCATCTGGAGCACTGGTCTCATTTCCACTGGATGGAGTAAAGGAGGAGAGAAACAAGGGAAATCTTGGAGATGATAAGTGCTGCTTCTGGAAATGGTTGTCTCAGAAAAAGTTCGTCTTCTGTCCCTGTTGAGCCGCTAGCTGAGGAATGACCCAGGTTCTCAGACAAGGAAAGAGAAAAGGTGTCTTTATTATTTTGATTTCCATATATATAGAGTTTTCAGAGGTCACCCAGATTGGTCAGCCAGAAACCTCCCCCTAGGCCCAATTGGCCAAGCCCGAACTGACCTAATCCGGAGACGTTGTTTGCAAAACATCCAAACTTTATCTTTGTTTATGAAATGTAGCAAAATGTTCTCACGAGAAAGACCTGTGCTAGCCACAGTCTTCCACTCTTAGCAACCAGTCTGTCTTTCCAGAATTCTACCACAAGGTTTACTACTCCCCATTTCTAGTAGTTCAGTGGTCTCTGAGACTTTTTTTCTCCTCTATATCTTTATCCCTCCTTGCTAAGTTCCTGTGATATTCCATGAGAAAATTAAAAAGCAATCTAAATTTAACCTCCTTTTTTCATACACTATATATGCTATGCCTTTGCAAGCTCCACAAAAAACAGAGGGCAAAAGAGCAAGCTGAAACTTTTAAGCAAAAGAATTTATTAATGAGTAACAGTCATCTTGTGACCTGAGCTGAACAGCCTCACTGTAGAGGTTAGACATCTGAATATTACACACACAAGACATAGCCTGTATTGTTTGGCCCCTTGTTCTTCAAAGCTTCCTGCATGAGACAGCATCTGGACACATCCTTGTCATCATTAACCAAATACAGTTATCTTATAATAACTCTATAGATAATTAAATGGAAAAGTATTTTCAAGAATATTCCTTGCCCTTTTTCTTTTTTTGACTTGGTCATAGGTCCAAAACAGATTTCAGAGCAGATGTCAAATCTGCAAGACTGGAGGAGTATATCAAAGCTTAAAAATTGAAGGCTATACTGAGGCATTTTTTTGTAAAAATAGGTAAAACTGAGAATACCTCCCAGATATGTCTGTCATTTATAAAATGATCCAGTAAAGACTGAGAGAGCTCCTATGTGTATTCACTCCTGAATTATGAGACCTGAGAATGAGTAGAGAATCTAAGTCTATACCTCATTCCTTTATTTCTGACAGTGGTTTTACCACTTAATGATATCCATTTCCTTTGAGCTGGTGAAGGAGTCTTGTGAATGCCAAGATTATGCTAGTATAGCAACAAACTTGAAGAACTCTTTTTTTAGGTACAGTAAATAGATATTCTCTTGTTTCTTAAAATTTGATATTGCTTTAAAAAAAGCTGTTTCTAGGATGAGAAACCAGCAGCATTGATAACTTCTGTCTGTAGTCATGAATTTACATTTTTCCATTGTAAATTGCTGAATGTAGTAAAAGCTCAATATATTGAGTCTTCACGACCTTAAATAATTTTTGTATTCATGGATTCCATTATGTTCTAGCAATTTTTCTAAATACATTCATATGTTGCACGACCTTTTTTCTTGGAGATGTTACTGTTTAAAATGTCCATTCAAAGACTTTTAACTTCATAATATTTAATTATTCACTCTCATAATTCATGTTTTGAATATGTTTTAATATTACATCAATACTCCTATTTCTGAATTTAATTCCTGTACTGAAACATGGGAGTAAATGCAAGTATCAAAAACAAAAGGACAGATTTATTCAAATGAAAGAAATTACTGTCATTAAGAGCTACAATTACTGAGCTAAACAGAGTATTAAAATATATATTATATGCATGCAAGTATTTTTAAAAGATGCTTTAAAAATCTACAGTATATACTCTATGTAATAACTTGACATTCTTTTACTCAAATATTTTTTCTAATTTTCTTTGTATTTCTTTTTTTATTGTTATGAAGAAAACAATTTCTAATCAAAACTTGTGAATATACTTCAGGGTTCTGGGCTTTCCATTTTTGTGGAGATGTTCAAGTGATATCTGCCTTAGCTTTCAGATAAAATCTTGAATAGATGAGAAAATCTTCTAAAATATGTATTGTTGTAAATATGACTCATCTAGCAATCAGAATACAGTGTGAGGACAGACTGATGTGAGAATAGGATTGCATGAAATATGTGGTACATACTTATATTTTCATTTGGCAAGTACTTTAAGAGGGCTTTGAAAAAACGCTAGGCATGACATTAAACTGTACTAGGTGGGCCCTTTACACCAGCACATTGCAAAAAGATGTTTCCTGCTGATCACCCCAGCAAATACTTGTGCTATTTATTAGTGTTACAAGGAAAATTGGATTCCACTGCAGTATATTACGCCCCAAATTTTAAATAAAGGTGATGACATCTAAACCATTCCTAAAGCTCCTACATCCCAGAATTCCATGCTAACAACTGATGTAACACGGTCCAGGAGGGCGGCACGAGCTGGCTCCCCCCAGAATGGGGTCCCTGGTCTGCGTAATTCCACCGGATTCGGGGTGCGCGGCATGAGTCTCGTAGCCACAGAGATTCAGCAGGAAATATAATGGGACGAAGAAACGACCTGGAATCCATCTCTGTTCTGCCAGGGAGGTTTATTTGGGGTAAGGGGAGAGGGTTACAGGGGAGAAGAAGGGGGGAGGAAGGCAGGGGAAGTTCAGGGGCTGCCAGCGCAGAGATGAAGACGTCTCTCTGACGCAGACACTGGCTTATAAGGGGAAAGGAAGGGGAGGGACTGTCTCTCTCAGAGCCAGTCCCAGGAGGAGGAAGGGAAAATTGGCAAAGGGTGCACACCAATAGGTTTCAGGTACAGCAGAATGCATATTTCAAAATGAACCAATAGCACACAGAGCAGGGAAACAAAGGAAGCACATGGAGATCTGAAAATTGCATTACTACAAACAACTTATCTTCTCTCCTATGTCAAACATCTATGACTTACTTTCTTATTATTAACTCCATCTTATTCTGTTATTGGGGTGATGTAGCAGGCTCCGGGGGGGGGCTGCAGGAGCCGGCTCCCCCTGGAACGGGGTCCCTGGTCCGCATATCTCCACCGGGTTCGGGGCGGGCGGCCCCCGGGGTCCGCTTGGCATGGTGTGAGTCTCGTAGCCACAGAAATTCAGCAGGAAATGCAGTGGGACAAAGGAACAAACTGGAATCCATTTCCTTTCTGCCAGGGAGGTTTATTAGGGGTTCTTAGGTAGGGGGTTGCGGGGGAGGAAAGAGGGGGAGGAAAGCTGGGGTAGGTTAGGGGCTGGCAGCTCAGAGATTGGCTTATAAGGGAAGAGAAAGGGGCGGGACTGTCTCCCCTGGAGCCAGTCTCAGAAGGTCTGAAGGGAAGACAGGCATAGGGAACCCACCAATAGATTTCGGATACAGCAGGGTGCATATTTCAAAATGAACCAATAGCATACAGGGCAGGGGAACAAAGGAAGCCACATGGAAATCTGAAAATCACATTACTACATTGGGGTTTGGTAGTTACACAGCACAGGAACACTCTATTTAAGACAAAAACCTACTGTTGAATTCAATGTCATAGCAGAGTTTTATAGCAATGAGGAATTGCCTTGATAAATGGCCTTGACATTAGCATTTTCACGGCTCTACCTTCAATGTCATTGCATCACAGTGCAGAGTGCTAAAGTAAGACCACTGCTACCTTCCAACAACATATTAAGTTGAAGCTCACTCTATCTCTAGATCCCATAAGCACAATAAATGGAGAAAACAACACATTTACAAACTGATAAAATCCAGCAAAGCTAATAAAATCAGACACTTTATAGCTTGGCTAATAGTATCCTTTGAAGGGCATCAAATAACACATCATATACTGCTCTGAGGGAAATCAATTTAGGTACAGCAATACTGCCTCTGAACTATGCATTTGAGTACACAGGAGATACTAAAGCTAATCAACTTATAACATAGAAATTTTACAATTAATGCCTTGTTTTTGGTAATGTGGTTTTGCAGCGGCGCGGGCTCAAAAGCAACCCTCCCCCTGCTGCGTGGGGAGAGCTGCCGCCGAACTTGAACATGCAGAGAAGTCCGTCAGCAGCTGTGGACTGTGAAGCTGTTTAGACGGGGTCTTGGTAGATGGTGGCAGTTCGAGAAAGGCAGCTCTTCCATTCCAGGTTCCAAGCGGTTTATTGGGATAATAATAAGGGGGGGAAACTGGGGAGCGGGGGAGGGGAGAGGAGAGCCAGGGGAGGGTGTTAGCTCCATAGAGCCTGGAATCCAAGAGGCCCGGTTCCGGATCCCGCTGGGCTTTTATTCATGGTGTTAGTGTTAACATAGGGTTAAAATATTTCTAAAATCGGGATAGTTAAGAATAGGCTTTGGGGAACGGGAGTAGGTAAGAACTGCTTGTACAGGGTCAGGTTGACATGAATACGAAGATTGCTTAGAAAATATTGGGATTGTTTTAGTTAACTGATGTGGATTCACACCTGCGAAATAAATCAGAAATACTGTGGGAGAAGGGGGGCTTAAAGTCATGCTTGGGGGGAAACAATGGAACAATGATAAGTTGATAATTAACATATGATTACATCACTGTTCTGTAAGGGAAGGTATAAAACTGTATTCGCTTCAAATCCACGTTAAAGTCAGATTTGGGTAGATGTCACACCCTGGCTTCTTGAGCTCGAATAAAGGCACCTGCATATAATCATTCAGTGATTACGTGTTTTCCACGCTAACATTAGGAGGCGGTCCTGGCTCACATCAGCCAGTACGGAAGGGTCAAAGGGGAGGGATCAGGGGAAAGGACACACGTTACAACATGGTTTTATGCTGGTTTGGTAGGAGCAGCAATCATATCAAATTTTTCCAATTTCAATAAGAAAGTTCCTTCAAAATTTTAAAAATATTTCAGCTACTACATTCTCTTTCCTCATATTGTGTGTGTCTACTGGAAAGACATCATCATATGTCAGCTTACCAAAAAGGACTTTTTTTGTTATTATCAGACAACTGCAACAATAACTACATTATTCATTTGTTCTGGCTCAAAAAATTATTACAAATCCTTTTTATTTTTTGATAGCACATTCTATGCAGGTATTATATATATGGATTGCATTTGTTCTCATGTTGCAGTTTAAATTAACGCTTCGGTTTCCTTTTTCTGTTACTCACAGCTGGATGTCACTGTGTTGATCTTAAGTACCAAGCATCAGATCTAGTCTGCGTTGAGGTTTATCTACACACGATCCCTGACCACTTACCTAATTTTACCAATGTCTCTTCTGCTGGGAGTTTGAAACCAAACTGGTTAAGCAGCACAGAAATATGATCACTATACTTCAGATCTGAGACTGGTTTTTTTTTTTTTGTCACATACTGGTAAAAACTGAGACCTGAAGACCTGTTTGCTGCCATTGCTAAAAAATACCACAGTACATAAAATATTTAAAACAGGTAGTATGTGTTATTGATCTAAGAACTTGCAATAGAAAGCACAGCAGTAGTTCTTTAGAGCACAGTAAATAAATTTTAAAAAACAAACCCACAAAATTGTTTTTGTGAGCAATGTAGCTGAAAATCATAAAGGGGAGGTGGCAATTTACATGGAGAACCAATTATCTTTTCTAGGATCCTGGTCTCATATGTTGTCACTATATTCAAGCAATGTCTGCAGATCTATCAGCTGCAGTTCAATCTCATTTAATGAGAAATTGTGGTCACTGTTATGAACTTATGAAAAATTACTAAAAATTTCCATCACATACACAATAAAAAAATGTTATAACAAGACTGAAAAAATAACGTGCTGGTTTTTTTATGTTAGGCTGCTTATAAGTAATCGGGTATTAATATTTTTGCATAAAGTATGCTCCTAACTCCAAATTACCTGTAGTGCAATTGCTGTTTGGTCTTATTCAGCAATTGCATTCCATCTTTGAAATAGCTGCATATCTCAAATATGTAAAATAACCTTTTTTTTTTTTAAAATTTGATACCTTTTAAAGAAAACTAATATATATACACACACACACATATGTGTGTATATATATATATAAAAAAGCTGATAGAAACAAAAATCTTTGAAGAACATAGAACAATAAGCTATGCATGGTAGAAGATTGTTCATGGGATTTCCTGCAGAGCCAAGGAAGTATTAGGTATTGAATAGAACTGACCAAATGAGAGTATCAGCATTCATTGATAGGTTGACTAAATAATAAGTCAGATAAAACCTTACCATAGCATTAAAAAACTGTCTTTGAGGGTATTTATCTGAATTGTTGTATTTAAATATGACTGTGCTTCCATATTTCCAACAGATATATTTGAACATTTTAAAAAAATATTTCTTGACTAGTAGGAGATCTTCTGCAAATGAAAACAACCCTGGTACAATGTTTTGTATGTTTTTTACATACATATATTTTTAAAAAAGGAAAATAAAAACGATGACAAACTGTTTCTTAATTGTGAGGTCTTTTCAACTTTTTTCACCTTTTGAACTTGTATGAATTCTTGCTATATATCAGGCACTGCCACATCTGCCATAAATAAGTAGTTGGATTTGTCACATGAATTAAATGGTTCTGGCATGTTTTTATGAGATCACAGCACGTCTTGTTTTACCAGAAAGATTGCTGCATGCTTTATGGTTGTGTACTTTCTAGGCCAATGTATTTCTCATAGAGATGATCAAAGACTGACTGACATGCCTTGGAATACAAGAATAAGCATTTCAGGAAGTGTTATTATCCTATCTAATCATATGTCTGTTACAGTCTCAGTCATCCAAATTAAGTGTTCATGTATGCTGTATTAATGTCTGATACTGGTATAATGTAATCAGTCATTCATGTGTATCAGTCATTCATATGAATCAGTCATTCATATGTAATCATATTCACAGTGGTTTGTATACACTCTAATTAAGGAGAGAAAATAAGGTTTGTGCAAAATAAAAGCTAAGAATTTATATTCTGTACTGAGGACACTGACTGTTCAAAAGCCTTGTGATTTTGACTTTAAGTGATGGCTATGTCATCTCCTGTACAATGACGAGACAGGAAAGCTAGACCAAATCTCAATTCTCCAAGAAGGCAAAACTCTTAAAATTTAACATATTAGCATCACTCTCTTTTTGTTAGCCTGTGAAATTATGATAGCCATATAATCTCAGTTTCTTCTGTCGATGTTTGTAAACAGTTACAGTGTACCCTAATATCTAGGCAAAGTAACAACCTATAGGAATATACATTACCTTCCTGTGTTCTGTCTGCAATAATCTTCGCATTCTTTTCTTCCACTCCTTTATTTTAACCTCCCTTTTGCTCTGGTGTGCATCACTTACCTTTCTGAGATGAACTAAATTATGCAGATCTCTTTTTTTAATACATGTTAGGTAGATAAACAAATAATAAATACATTATATCTGCCTAAATATCCATAGATACATTCAATGATAAAATCTAAATTATAGCTATCTTAATAATTGCCTCGAACTTGTGTTGGAATATTTTTTCACCACCAAAAAGTAAGACTGAAGGTATTAATAAAAAAACTTTAATGACCAAAGTTCTTATGCCATCAGAACTCCTGCAATATGACAACTAATTAATTACTAAATATCTAGGACACTTCAGAAGTACATAGCAGTGCTTCTTACAGTTCAGATGAAATAATTCCATTTTCCATTAATCCTTATTTTTAAATCATCTCTTTTGAACAGTTTGTTCAATATTTTACCTCCTAGAGTGTTTCATGTACAGTGTGGGGACAACCAACACAAGACAAACACAAATTTCTTAAACAAAACTTAATATTCCAGGACAGTGAAGAGATATTAATTTCCTGGAAACTTCTGTAAATTCTACTTTTCTATGGTGTTCTTTCTTTTTCAGGTTGTGTGCTTGTTAAATGTACTTCACCAATAACTAGGACTGTACCTTTTGTGCAGCATTTCTGAATTGCTACAGACAGAGGTTTTCTATGATTTCTGCAATGGAAATTTAGCAAGTGAATGTGTCTAATTGAACCTCTAGGCTTTTCAAGTATTCTTATACAATAACTTCAGTGTCACTTCTAATTTATCCTGATTGTTTCTTTGGATTTTTCTTAAAAAAAAACAATAAAAATTAAGGGTTTAATGGCATCCTTATTCTCATCTGTGCTCAGTATATTTTAGTGTGCCAATGTAAGGTTACTACTGGACAGCTGGTTTTAGTTTCACCTGTCTGTGTCCTCATCTGAGTTGTGTTTTAACACACTTTTGTTTGTCACCTTTTTTCATTGCTTTTTGCGCCAATTTGACATTGATCATTGTTCAACTATTCCTAGTGAACTGTAATCCTCTCTTTTGTCCCAGTCTCCTGCCTAAGCATTTCCATGCACTTTCTCCTTTTCCAGGCAGCAGAAGGTAATATCTCATGAGGAACTTGTGTGTCAGTAGACACAGATTTACTGAGAGGGATGAGAAAGGTTCACTTGCTCTCAATTTTAATTTCTTAATAATTTAAATTCAGCTTGCATATTAATAGCAGAATGTTTAGATGTCAAGTACAGGGACACAAAGGAGTATTTGGTTGTCTTTATCCCCACTCCTGAAATGCAGGTATGTTAGCTATCACACTGACAAACCTCTTCCCACCACATAGCAGGTAGCAGGATATTATAAGGACAGGCTTCTCTCTCTTCTGCTTGTGTTGTCATGAGTGTTTTACCTGCTTCTCTTTCATCCCATTAGCTATGGTGAAACACTGACAGAGAAATGGTCTCTTGTCTAGTTTGCCATTGTTATCACTGCATTGGCACTTAATGCTATCAAATACTATTTTTATGTCTCTGTGAGTAGGCAAGGGAAGATCTAATATTCAGATTCAGATTTCAGTCATGTCTTTCACTTCTTAAATTGCTCAACAATATGCAGAATAAAGTTGAAAAAATGTTCATTGTCTGTTAAGAGCATGTTATCAATGACATAATTTTAAAATTGCTTTAGCCCATAAAATTCTTGCCTGAATGTTCTCCAGAAATTCGAACTTCAAGAAATCATTAACAAGGGGGTTTTTGTTTGCAATATTTTCTGGTTCAGGTTGTGATTCCTCATGTCCATAAAATCCCTTGTTGTTGATAATTCTGCATGTATACGTTCCTGGTTTATATTCTGCCATGAAGATATTTTTATTGAGAATTGACAAAAGACATTTCTTTTAGTGCATACCTGACATAGTTCTACCTTTTAGTATGAAAAGTATCTTCCTTTTATTTAGCAAAACCAGGTTATTGTCCTGTCACTGAAATATGGTTTATAAATCATTCCTCATGAAGTATAAATAGGTAATATCACTTAGTATGCCTTTTACTTGAGATTAACTCCAGAATCTGATCATTTTCTTGTGTCAAGTTGTCTTTGTTCAGTGCTTTGTCTGACTGAGCAGATCCTTAAAATAAAAATACATTTGTGTTACAATTCTTTTTGAGTTAGTTTGATTAAAATTCATGCTGTACTGTAGAAAACTGAATATAGTTTAATGTCGGAGGTTGGGGGGCATTGGAATTTTTTTTCCATCCCTGTTACTAAGCAACAAATGTCTGGGTGATTAGAGCCATCAAGTCTTTTGTAAGGGACAAAAGGGTGTGCTGGGTGGGGCAGGGGAAGGAGGCAGCCGGCTGTTGGAACTGGCACTCTCTCGTGAGTTGGACACCGAGAGGAAAGGGTGCTCTTTGCTTCTGGCTGGGACCGCAGGAGATCCAACTGTGCTCTGTCTTCACCTCCTGGCTGGGTGAGCTTTGATTCAACCTCTTTCCCATTGGGAGTGCACGTTTTCCCAGCTGCGTTTCTCGCAGCAGCTGCCGAGGAGTCAGGCTGTCCCTGCTGCCTGCCCCGCTTTCCTCCACACGAGACCGCGGCGTCTGCTGTGACTGCGGAATCCTTGCTACCTTGCTGGCTAGCCGGGGAGAGCCAGCCCCCTTGCCCCTGCTGCCCTGCTTTTTGCTGCTCCAAGCTGCCTGGCTGTCTGTTCTCAGTCTGCCATTACCAGCTGTGTGAGGCTGACCTGACCCTGCGCCACAGCGCCACCTGCAGCTGCTCGGCAGTCATCGCACCTGCCCTGCCCGACCGGGAGCTCAACAGCGCCCCTGCTGCTTGCGACCGTGATTACACCACACGGGAAAGTGCTCGGCAGCTCAAAAAGTCATCTGCTATTAGTTTCTAGGTCTATTTGTAGTTGCTATTATTGTTATTGCTTGTTTATAGATACTAGTAAAGAACTGTTATTCCTTTTCCCATACCTTTGCCTGAAAGCCCTTGATTTCAAAATTAAAATAATTTGGAGGGAGGGGAAATCGCATTCTCTGTCCTAAGGGAGGGTTCAACCTCTCTTAGCAGACACCTGTCTTTCAAACCAAGACATTTAAGGACATGGCTTTTCATGCCATTGTTATAGTATATGAGGCTACTAATTCCGGGAGAAACTGTTTTCTCATTGTGTGAGTTTGTGTACTCTCAGCAGGCAAAAAAAATGTCAATAAAATAATAGTTTCTGCTTCAGCCTGAGATTTTAATTTCTGAGAACAAGACAATCAAGCTCTTGAAGGATCACATAATGCAATGAAATCTTTCTGTGCATAGGATAAAGGAAAAATGGAAATCAAGGCTCTTGTGCTATTCTTGTCTACTTAGGCAGTTATTCAGAGTATGGTACCACTTTATCTGGCAGTGACCTTTGATATACTAGGACCAAAGTATTGGAAGAGATTAAATTCTTCTCCTGCAGTTAATTTATAATTTTTACTAGCACTGTCTTCGAGAAGAACCCTATGTATGTTTTTCTTGGCTTTTATGCCGTGATCATGAACACGTCCCTTGAGATAAGTGATTTACTCTGCTTTCACTTTTCTAAATTGCTTAGATTTCTATTAGCTTTCCTACCATCATGTTTCCAATTTATAACTCACAGATCTGACTTATGTTCCAGTTTCCTTCTCAGCTCTTAATGTGAAAAGTTCTTGACGTACATGTAAATGACATTTAAGTGCATAACAAAACCTCCATGATAACAGTCAAATAAATCTTTTACAAAACTGGTCTCTGTCACAGAGATGTGACTTCCTTATACACACTTCTAGTTTAGCCAAAAATATTTTTTGCTACAATTTCTCCACCTCTCTTTCTTCCTCCACCCTCCTACATCAAATTTTGACCAGATCTAATAGTAGTTCTTAAAAATACCCAGTTATTGCTGGACAGTTTCCAGTCATCTAACCTCTGGCGGCTGCTCAAAAGGTTATGGGATTATATTTGTACAAATGTTTTGATGTTACCAGTGGGGATCTAAAGAACTCTGTTTTTCAAATATTGCCCATATCTGTTCCAGCTTTCCTCTGAAAAATGACAGTGAGATACCACTTGCAATTCTCTCTGTTGGATGTAATCTGCATTATAACTAATGTATCTTTATTAGAGTGACAATTCTCATCAGATATTTTGTGTGCTAGAATCTAGCTCCAAGGGAAGCAGTGATGAGGCTTGGAGCATGTCCCAAAACTGTGATGGACACATATATTTCACTACTTGTTCAGCTGGCAACGGCCTATGTGAAGTCATTTATGCATTCACTTTAAATTATAATACTAAGCTAAATGAAACTGTACCTAGTTAAATTCTTAATAAATTTATTTTTAAATTATTCTGGGCTCACATGGACAGCTACTTTGTTCATAAAAATGGTTCAATCTCTTTGTGAAATGTTTCATATTCTCTAGAATCAAGAACTGAAATATATTTTACAACAAGGACTTGGGACCCTGTCTTCAAAGATCCTTAGATGATTATGCAGTTCCAATACTACAAAGTATCCTTGGCTTTTGGCTTAAGTGAGGCATGAATGGTATATTGGCCTTGTTTTTTGGGTTTTTTCCCCCAGACTCAAAGGAAAAAAAACCAGAAACAGCTATGTAAAAAGTGATGTAATCCTGGTGTCAACCATCTTGCACATTGATAGAATGGATTTAGTTTGGACAAACTTATATTGCCACTGACTGCATTATGTTTGGTCTTTAAGTGTTTTAGGTGAATAGGATGGAAAATGAACTTGAGCTTTGATTCCTAGAGGGTAGACGTTCTTAACCAACAGGAATAAATTGTTATTTCATTTCTTTAAATTCTAGTCTGTCTTTTCTGACCATGTGTAAGACAAAATAAACCATGTGTAATTTTCATTTTAAGTGAATGAAAAAAATATCAGGCATAACTTCTGGCTTGTCCTTTAATGTTATGTGAAATTCATCAGCAGGACACATTCTTGAAAAAAAATAGAAAAAGCATTAAAGACTAGGTGCCCTGAGGCTGACTTGCATCCTGAATGTTCATACTGCTAAACAGTGTGATAAAGTTTATGTTCCATCAGTGTGTGAATGTGCTCTTTGGAAGTGTTTTTCTTCATGCCTGAACAACCAGCAATAAAGAGAAGAGACACAGCATGTGAAGCAAATCCCATCCAGATGCACCCTGATGTCCTTTTTCTGCACTGGGTCAGATATTCAGGGTCAGGTCATTCAGGTAATGTCACTTGCTTAAATTAATATTTTTGTCCTCTTTCTCAAAATGTCTTTTCTGGAATGGAATCTGGTAGAGGTTCTTGATTTCGGGAGATTTGCCTTTAATGATTTCGCCAAATAATTATATTAACCTTTTTTTTTCTCACTTTTAGCAATAACTAACCATTTAGCTATATTCATGTCAAACAAACCATTTGGCTGTATTCATGACAAATTTTATGTAGAGATCTGTGAGTCAGCCCAGAAATGCCAAGTTTCACCCTTTTTCTCCTAGCTGACCACTAATTTTTGAAGTAGTCCTTTTCCAGGAGAAACAAGTGTCAATTCAGGCAACGAGCTGTAGAATTAGGAACCACAGATAAATCAGAAACTTGAAGTTCTTGAAGGTATGAAAGAGATCTTGGTCTCAATAATTGTGTTCAGAAACTAAGTTATTCATCTGGTTGTAAGGAGTCTAATTTTTTAATAGAAAGCTAATACCTGACCAAACCTCATGAACATATGGGAAGGCTCAGTCGAGGCCTGAATACAGATCGAATATAAAAAGAGTGAAGGAAATGAACTAAAAAGAATTGGTAAGAGTTGTTAAGGACCCAACAATCCCTCATGCACATTTGTACAGATCACAGATGCCTTGACTGGTGACTTGGGAGCTGCAGTTAGCAATTATTTTCAAGTGTAAAGGAATTTATCTTGAGGTAAAGTCCTCAAAGGCATTTTCCAAGCCCTAATTCAGAGAACAGGTGTGGCTAGCACAGGTCTTTCTCGTGAGAACATTTTGCTACATTTCATAAACAAAGATAAAGTTTGGATGTTTTGCAAACAACGTCTCCGGATTAGGTCAGTTCGGGCTTGGCCAATTGGGCCTAGGGGGAGGTTTCTGGCTGACCAATCTGGGTGACCTCTGAAAACTCTATATATATGGAAATCAAAATAATAAAGACACCTTTTCTCTTTCCTTGTCTGAGAACCTGGGTCATTTCTCAGCTAGCGGCTCAACAGTGACAAACAGGTAAGCTAGCATCTTCACAGATGTAGTATACCCACATATAACTATATAGAACTGAGAAACTATGCTGCAAAAATAAAAGCCTTAATTCTTGAAATTTTTATATAACAGAAATAGAAAGGATGGAATTGTAACTGGAGTATAGAAGAGAATATTTTGTTATGAAATTTGAACCCATGACTAGCTAGACTAGGCACTCATACATAAGAGGGGCTAACAAGTAAATACAATTACAGTTGTTAAGCATGGAGTCAGACTGCAATATTACATTGGTTTCATTTGTAAATATTTCTGTCATTCATGTAGTTAGAAGCATGAAGTCAAATTGCATAAAATTTTGTCTCATTTTATGATTAAATCTGACAGATATTTCAGGTGGAATATGAATCAGGGTGAAAATTTGAAGTGCTCATTATGCTTGGAGCTTGCAAATCCAAATACAGTGAGAAGTAAGAACTCTCAAAAAAGCTTAGCGGACTCAGCAACTGCAGACTGCTTCCTAACAGGATACAGGCTTCTGAGAAGAAATTGTGTCTGATGGCACAAGCTAGTTGCTCATCCTGAAAATACCAAAAAGCTAAGAAGTTCTTTTCCAGCTGTATTCATATCTTAAGGTATCACAGTACAAAAGTATCGGTGACAGATAAGCTGAATGGGGTTGGTTTGCTTTGGTTTGGAGACTTTATACTTTAAAGTGTTCACTCAACATGAATAATTATTATTAGATTGGACTACTACAGTCAAACATTCATACCACAAATTCAGTACTTATTGTAAATGGTACCATATAAACACTGTGCAAACCTGATTTCTTTTTTATAACTTACAATTGCAGGGTGATATAGATAGAAGAAAATAGGAAGGAATAGGGAGATAAAAAAGTCATTGTACAAACTGTGAAGCCTAGCACTTCCATAATTATGCTGTTTTCAATCAGTTTCATTCTTCAGTTAAAATCATTAAGTAAACCTAGCTATTCTTTGTAAATGTCGGACATTTGCAGGTGCCATGATCTAGGAGCTGATCCTAAGAAAACTGGTTTGAAGAAAGTTTAGGCCTTGAATAATCAAAAATAATTCCAAAGATGCATTTGTAGCAGTTTTGCAAAGACAAATAAAAGATTCTGGGGATGAAGAACTGCAACAGGTGACACACTGCATCCTCTCAATCTTTTGATTTTCCTGCTCATTCAACCATAGTGTCTTAAAAAAATCCAGGCTCAGGTAGAGTCATATGTAGATTCTTTTTCTCTAACAACCATCATCCATACTCACAAGGACTAATTGCTCTGAGGTGCATGGTTCCTGCTAGAGCCCAATGGCTCTGCACATTTCACTCTCAGAAGTACAGTATCACACACCCTTAATCGATATAATGACATTGTGTTCTTCGATTCATCTCTTGCTACCATGAAAGTTGGATTATTGCCTAGTTAAATAATCTTAGTTTATTAAAAGAATTAGGTAAACGTGCCTTTGTGGAATAGCAATTGGTTAAGTGCCTATCTGGCAGATTCTGATTCCTGAAGTCATGGACTACACAGGGGACAGAAGATAGCTTTCTAACTTTTTGTTCCAACTCTGTAAATGTACTGGGACTGGATTAGAACAATCATTAGCAGAAGTTCTCCTTGAAAATGTATGAAGGTTTTCATGTAGAAAATAATGTGAAATAACAATGTAGAACAGCCTTTGTCTTAGAAAACTGATTTTTTTACGGTTTGGGGTTTTTTTGTATAGTCATACTTCAAGGCCTTTTGAACTTGTTCTGTTGTAGGTGCAATTCTAATTCTGCCAAACCTGTAGCCCTGTCACTTTCTTACATTGATGGAATAATTTTCTATAAATCCCTGTAAGATTAATATTTTTCTCCATGTAAATATAAAAAATTAGATTTAACGTGACATTGGAAGCAGAGCTAGATAGTAAGAGTTCAGCCATCTCACAGTTTCCACTACAAGACTTTTTCTCAGAAAGTTATTTAAATATTAAGTAAGGTTTTTTTTTAAGTTTCATAAAGGACTACTCCAACAATTTCTAAAAATAAATTAATGAAAACTCTTCTCTATTTTCAATCTTAAATTAAAAGTGATTGCTAGAAGTGTTTAAACAAGGTATTGTAGTAGCCCCATAGTTAAAATTGGAATTTGAAATCTATCAAAACACATACCCTCAGTGTCAGGGTTATAACTTATACTTTTTCTAACAACAGGAGACCCAACACTAAAATGGAAATCTTTAAAGATCCCCCAATTAAATATGCCTGGTAGAAATCTAGTAGAGTGTAGCAGGTAAATTCACCTAAGACTTCATCTCTACTGAGCATGCTCTAGTGTTAAAGCACTTTTTGGTGTTCTCAGTTCTGTTACATCAGGTATAACAGAGCATAATGCTGCCTTGACTTAAAATAACTAGGTTTGGATGCACAGATAAGGCTATTGGAGAGTGAAAGTTTAAAAAGGCATGTAGGAAAAGTGAATTTTTTTTTTTTCAGTTTGAAGAAACGAACCTGCAGGAAAAAAACCCTCTGAAAACCCTGACATGTGACATCACATGAAGAACTTGATATTTTCCAACTTCATTCACTTCTGGAACAACCTTAGCAAAACTAATCAATTACAGCTCTCTACACAACGAGCAAAACTACGCCAAACTGCAATTTTAAATTTAAAACTTAAAAATTGTATCTTTAAATTATATTTAACTTATGCTTTTAAACAATTATTTATTTTTTGTCAACAGACAAAATACACCATGATATGTGACTATGGAGGTGAATACATATGGGCAGAAAATAACTTTACTGGCAATTATTTGGAAATGTTCTGTATTGAAAAGTATTAGAAATTTATTTTTCATGAGTTGCAACAATTCTATTATCTAGCCTTTGGATTAGCACAATGTACACATTAAGAAAAATTAGAAAACACCCACTCACAAATTTGCAACAAATTTCATTCTCAGTTCTTATTCTATGTTTGAGATATATTTAAAAACTATATTCTTGTTCAAGAAGCAAATAATTGTACGTAGTACAAGTTTAATTTTATTCCTCTCATAACAAAGTTCTTCTTCAGAAATTCAACTAAAGATGTTTGACAGAATATATATTCTAGTTCAGTAACCTTGATTTTCTGTTGTTCTGGTTGTCATGGTTTTTCGACAGGACATTGCCAGGAGGACGCACGAAAAGAGGGCAACCAGGCTCCAAGCTTAAAGTTGCAAAAAGTGTTTAATTACCTAACAGAGTTGGAGGATAAATGCAGGCAAAAATAAACTTTTCATACAGTTTTGGTTCACTCCCCCCTCCCTCTTACGAACCTATAGTATTCACCCCCTTTCCTCCTTTACAATCAACAAGCCGGGTGGGGGGGGGGGGCAGGGTGTGGGGTCTCTTTTCAGTCCACAGAGCAGATTCTCAAATTTACTCATCACCACAATTCTTCTACTACAAATACTCTTTATCTCTACTTATTTCTCTCTCTCTCCAGACAGTTTTCTTTCTGCTCTCACCCCCACCCTCTTAAGAAGCAGTCTCTGCACTCACCCTCCCCCCCTTCCCTCTTTCCAAACCAGCAACACAGACAGGGGGCAGGTTGGGGGGTTCTCTGGTCAGT
>JAKEPQ010000251.1:0-10466 GCA_024500445.1 Entomyzon cyanotis | reverse complement strand
TGTCTTGGTTTGAAAGACAGGTGTCTGCCAAGAGAGGTTGAACCCTCCCTTAGGACAGAGAATGTGATTTTCCCCCTCCCTCCGAATTATTTAATTTTGAAAATCAAGGGCTTTCAGGCAAAGGTATGGGAAAAAGGAACATCAGTTCTTTACTAGTATCTATAAACAAGCAATAACAATAATAGCAACCACAACTAGAACCAGAAACCAATAGCAGATGACTTGTGAGCTGCCGAGCCTTTTCCCGTGTGGTGTAATCACGGTTGCAAGCAGTAGGGGCGCTGTTGAGCTCCCGGTCGGGCAGGGCAGGTGCGATGACTGCCGAGCGGCTGCAGGTGGCGCTGTGGCGCAGGGTCAGGTCAGCCTTAGGCAGCTGGTAATGGCAGGCAGGCTGAAAGGCATGCAGGGCAGCGAAACAGCTCGGAGCAGCGAGAAAGCAGGGCAGCAGGGGCAGGCGCTGGCTCTCTCCGGCTAACTAGCGAGGTAGCAAGGATTTCTGCAGTCACAGCAGACGCCACGGTCTCGTGCGGCAGAGGGCGGGGGCAGGCGGCAGAGGCAGCCGGACTCTCCCGGCAGCTACTGCGAGGGAACGCAGCCCGGGGAAGCGCGCACTTCTCAGTGGGAAAAAGGTTGAATCAAAGCTCACCCAGCCAGGAGGAGAAAACAGGGCACAGTTGGATTTTTCTGCGGTCACAGCCAGAGGCAAGGAGCAGCCTCTCCTCTTGGTGTCCGAACGACGAGAGCCACTTCCAACAGACAGCTCCTTCCTTCTCCTGCCCTGCCCAGCATACCCCTTTGTTTCTTACAAAAGACTTGATGGCTCTAAATCACCCAGCGATTTGTTGCTTAGTAACAGGAATGGGAAGTGTGTTGGTTTGAAAACAAACCAGTGGGAGATCACAAGTCAAGACTGAAATTAAAAATAAGTGAAATAATACAAGGAAAAGCACTGACAAAGTCAGATACAACCTAACACCCTGTTAGGGTGGTAGTAGCAGTCCAACTGAAGTAGTCCAGTTGAAGCGGTGATCCTGTGAAGGTCCGGTCTCCAGCTGAAGATCCAGTGGTAGCTCTTGTCCTCTGGGAACCCAGTAGACTGGGCTAGCTCAGGCAGTTCCAAGGCCAGGTTATATCCAGGTGGGAACACCTGGCTCCTCCCTCCTGGGCAGAGCATCCCACAATGGGATAAGTCCATGAGTCACACGGTGGGTCCCTGATGGCCCATTGCCTGTCATCCGGGTGGGTCATTAGCAGCTGATAGCAGCTAACGGCCCACAGCTGGTGGTAATAGAATACTTAAATACATCTATATTGCAACCCAGGACAGGAAGAAATTCTAAATGTACCCAACCCCCGACATATGCCTTGGCAAATAAAATATTCAGAGGATTATCTATAAAGAAAAAAATGGCTTTGTGTAATTATTGCCTCTTGTAATTTGAATTAGACATAATTACATTTCCTAAATATGAAAAGAAAATAAGTGTGATCTATAGAGAACAGACAACACCACTGAGACAAGTCTGTCTTTGTTTCCTGACCCATTAAGTAACAATTATGATACTTGTGTTAAACATCTTAGATGTGGTATGAACTTGCCATAACTCTTCACTTATTCTGCTTGAAATGATCATAATAAGAAATGCTTTTGCTCTTCTACTTTTATATGGAGCTGAGACCATCACTTGTGTAATACAAAAAGTTCATGGAAAATGTCAGGTGTATCAAGTGCTATTTTCATCACATACATAAAATAGAGTGCTTTTGTTGCCCCTCCAAAGCAATGTAGTTTTCTAGAAGATATTGCTGTAAACCCCTGTAAAATGTGTGTATCCTTATGTCCTGTCATAGGCCCCTGGTCACTACCTCTGGTTTTGATGGTAAACATATACAGCAGTTGAAGATGTCAAGTGACTTCGTGCATTTCAAGTTGAATTACTGATGCAAGTTGTTAATGCACTGTCCCAGTTTAGTGATAAAATTCTCTAGGTAAGGAGAGCTCTGAACAAACGCCCCCCTCCCCCCACCCACAACAGAATTTCTTAGATGGAAGTGAAGAAAAAACTATTTATTTAACAAAACCATGCAGAGTGCCCTGCAAGGCACAGGGGGAAGGGGAGAACAGGGTAAAAGGAGTTATTAAACCTGAATAAAAAGCTGGTAATCTTAGTGTCCTTTTCCTTCAGATGTACTTTCTCCTCTTCGGGCCCCCCTTTGGGGGGGCTGGGCGGAGTTGCCCGGAAGCTGTGCTGTCCTCCAAGCCCTTTTGGGTTTTCTGGGTGACAAAGCAGATCGAAGAAAAGGGTTCAAACGAAGAAAAAATGATGAAAAAGAAAACAGAAACAGAGCTGGCCACCCTGACAGCTGTCGCAGCAGCGCCGTCTCCCGAGAGAGTGTCCTCCCCCCCTTGCTCCCCCGCAGTGAGCTTAGGGAAAAAAAGTTTTCAAAACAACCCGCTCTTCTTTCTGTGGTTGGGTATAGTTAAAGTCACAGGACCACTTTTTTTTGAGCATATAAACTAACGATGGGGAATACCGGATTATCATAACATCACTCCAAGACATGCACTTAGTTTCTCCAGGGTTGTTTGGGGTTTTTTTTCTCTCACCATTTATTTATTTAAAGTTAAGCAACTGCCAGACAGCATAAATCTGAAATAAATTCGGTGGGGTTTTTATAACATATTTTTTACCAGTTAGCAAAAAATGCTTCAGAACTTCTTGCATACTTGTGGAGAGTTATATTGCCTAAATTCACATGTGTCTTGGTTTGAAAGACAGGTGTCTGCCAAGAGAGGTTGAACCCTCCCCCAGGACAGAGAATGTGATTTCCTTTCCTCCCTCCCTCCGAATTATTCAATTTTGTAAATCAAGGGCTTTCAGGCAAAGGTATGGGAAAAAAAGGAATATCAGTTCTTTACTAGTATCTATAAACAAGCAATAACAATAATAGCAACCACAACTAGAACCAGAAGACCAACAGCAGATGATCTGTGAGCTGCTGAGCCTTTTCCCGTGTGGTGCAATCACAGTTGCAGGCAGCAGGGGTGCTGTTGAGCTCCCGGCCGGGCAGGGCAGGTGCGATGACTCCCGAGCGGCTGCAGGTGGCGCTGTGGCGCAGGGTCAGGTCTGGTAATTGCAGCCGATAATGGCAGAGAGCTGAGAAAGCAGGTAGCAAAGCAGCTTGGAGCGGCGAGCGGAGCGGCAGGGGCAGGAGCTGGCTTTCTCCCCGGCCAGCCAGCGAGGCAGCAAGGACTTCTGCAGTCACAGCAGATGCCGCGGTCTCGTGCGGCAGAGGGCAGGGGCGGGCAGCAGAGGCAGCCAGGCTCTCCCGGCAGCCGGACTCTCCCGGCAGCAGCTGCGGGAAAAACGCAGCCTGGGGAAACGTGCCCTTCCCAGTGAGGAGAAAAGTTGAATCAAAGCTCACCCAGCCAGGAGAAGAGAAAAAAACAGGGCTCAGTTGGATTTCCTCGGTCACAGCCGAAAAGCAAAAAGAGCAGCCTTCCCTCTCAGCGTCCGAACCACAAGAGACTGCGTTCCAAGGGCCGGGTGTTCCCTTACCCTGCCTTGCCCAAGCACACCTTTTGTCTTTTACAAAAGACTTGATTGCTCTAAACATCTAACTATTTGTTGCTTAGTAACAGGAATGGGAAAAAATTCTCAACCCCCGACAACATGTATTTCATATATTGGTGAATATCCAGTTAAGAGTATTGTATGAGCTTGAAGATCTGCACACAGAGTTTACAAACTTTGTCTACTACTTGTGTTACTCAGACTGTGCTAGACTAAATAATTTATACTATTGAAAGCATATCTGCTCACATATTCTTAGATGAAAACTATACATTTTGGCCTTTGCATGGAATTTATCTGTGGATCACCTACTTACAGTTTATTCTGTTGTGACAAAAGCAAATTATAGGGATGAAATAAAATTATGTGCTTTAACTAAATATTTGATGAGGCTACTTCAGCATTATTTATAATTTAATTTTTGCTAGGAAGTAGTCTTACATAAATGAAAGAAATATATTTTTTCTGAATTTCTTTCTGAGAGATGCTTCTCAGAATGGGTCTGTTGCTCTATTGATGCCTGATGGGTTTTTGTCCTTTTTCATTTTACTTTTATACTCTCTTTATATATATCCTTTTACCCTTCCCCATTCCTGTACTTTTTACTCCCTGTATCTCAACCCTACATGTTTATAACCCTTGTACCCTTGCCCTGCTCAGAATCCTTTGGGAAAGACGAAACATCCCCACAATCTCAAAGGCATGAGGCACCAACCTTGAACAGGGCCCCCATCACTGAGACATGTTTTTTGTAAACTAAGTAGTAATCTTTTTGGAGAAAGGTAATTTTAATAAGGGAGCAATTACTTCATTTGTTAGACTTCTTATTGGAAACTTTTAGATAAGAATTCTAATCTAAGCTGTCCATAAATTGTATACGAAGGATATCGTCGGAGCTTGTTCGTCAGTGTTCATCTGGGATCCTATTAAACCAAGGTAATACCCTTTTCCTATACTGCGTGTCTGCGTCTCAAAATTTTTTACTAGTAATTTAAAGCATCACTATCATGATTGAAAAATGGGTTTTTTGCTTCTATGTACTTGATACAAAGTATTTTTTGTTTTTCTGCTATAAGTGTTAATGTTTTCTAGGCAGATTTTTGAATCAATTTTTCATTTTTTAAATGTAAATTTTATGTACAAGAGGTTCTGTTACATCTTATGTGTTAGACTCCAGATATGTTTTGCTGTTACACTGATTTCTCCTTGGGACTTTTGTCTCATTAGCTATGAGAAAGGCCAGTGGAAAACTCTCTTGTGGCATGTGTGCTATCTCCTGCCGTTGATAGAATTTTGCTGATAATTATCCTGTTTTTCCTAATTTCTGTCCATGAAAGAGGTATCTCCATCCTTAAAATTGTGGGATCCTTTGATTTGAAGCAGTGGAAGCTAGAGATTAATAAGGGTAATTGATGTAACAGCAGTGGTTTATTTCTTGCTTTCCTGGAAGGCTGTGTGCACTGGTACTTCTTGGTCATATGGTTGTTTTTTATTTACAGTGCTTCTACAGTGGGAAGATGTTATCCACACATTTAGCCATGGAAAATGAGCCATGGAAATTAGTTTTCAGACTTTTTGGTATCTAGTGTTACAATTCTAAGCAGTTTATTTACTGGATGTTCTGGCCCTGTTTTTCCTGGAATTTGAATGCCATTTTGTTTTGAACTGCCCTTTGCAAAAATACACAGAGAAACTCTGAGGTTTTCCAGAGTTATACCATTTTGAACATACAGACCTCTATCACCTATGTAACATTATGTGCCCACTTTTTTTCCAACTATTTGAAACTAAATATACAAATAATTTTGGCGCAAGTACTTTGCTTCTTCCCATGGGACCTTTTCCTGGACTGTTTACTGAGCCTTAATGAGGCCTTCAGGTTGGAAGGTGACCTCGGGGATCATTTGGTCCAACCTTTCCTGGCAAAAGTACAGTCTAGACAAGATGGCACAGAACTCTGTTCAGCTGAACCTTAGAAGTGCCCACAGTTGGGGAATCCATCACTTCCCTGGGGAGATTATTCCAATGGCTGAATATTCTCATTGTGAAAAATTTTCCTCTTGTGTTTAATTGGAATCTTGATGTTTCTCTCTGCGGGGGGACGGCAGGAGGTGGCAGCCTCTCAAAATGAGGTCCCTGGGGTGCGTATCTCCACCAAGTCCGGGCCGGGCGGCCCCGGGGTGCGCTTAGCGTGGTGTGGGTCTCCAGGCACAGAAATTCAGCAGGAAACGCAGTAAGACGAAAGAACGAACTGGACTCCATCTCCGTTCTGCCAGGGAAGTTTATTTGGGGTCCTTAGGTGGGGGTTGCAGGGAAGGGAAGATGGGGAGGAAAGCAGGGGTAGGTCAGGAGGGGCTGGCAGCTCGAAGATGGAGACCACGAGCTGATGCAGGCATCGGCTTATAAGGGAAGGGAGGGGGCAGGGATTGGCTACCTCGGAGCCAATCCCGGGAGGTCTGAAGGGAAGACTGGCAAGGGGATACACCAATAGATTTTGGGTACAGCACGATGCATATTTCAAAAAGAACCAATAACATACAGAGCAGGGGAACAAAGGAAAAGCCACATGGAATCACATTTCCCCCTTTTTGTTTATATTAAAGAAAAATGAAGCAGTTGTTGAAATACAATCAAAATTTTACACAGTTAAATCTATTGGTTTGAACCCATAGGATTGAACAGTAATTAGGGGATTTCAAAATAAAAAAATTAAGTCATTTGAGTCCATATCTGTTGGTAAGCATTTCCCTTGGCTGCTAGTAAGCTTCTTTTAGTTGGAATGTCTTTGCAGCAAATTGGCAGAGCTGGACAGCAGTTTCTGGATGGCTGTTGCTTCTGTTGCTGATTGGAACACAGACTGCTGTTTGAGCCATTAGGGAAAGGTCTTTTTGCCTGGGAAATATAGCTCAGAATACAATTATTACTTTTTGAGTAGCTGTCAGTGTCTGATGGAAAACACTGGCTACTCACAATTAACAAAATATTCATTAACAAAAACATTCCTATCCACCCTTCATTCTTTTTGCCAGCTGCCGAGGCCAGGCAGCCCCTGCCCTCCCCCCTCCCCAGCACTTCCGGTTTTGGCGTGGGAACCTAGGGGTGGGATTTCCCCACGCTTCTCCGCCCTGTGATGAAGAGGGGGCGGAGCGTGCTGACATGTGAGAAGGGGCGGAGCCTACACACAGCCAGAAAGGACTGAGCATTCTGGGAAGAAGAAGGTTAGGGGGAAGCATGGTCTTCGCCATTTTGAAAGCGAGCCCTGGTGTTATAAGGCTGTTTAGGGAGAGAGGGGGTAGGAAAAGAGGGTGAGGAAGAGAGAGTTTAGGGTGAGGGCTAGTGTGAGGTGATCAGTCTCCCTCTAACAGGCGACAGAGAAACTAGCAGAGAGCCTGGGAAAACGGAAGTAACCCAGTGTTTGGAGAAACAGTTTGCAATCTGCTAGGTGCTCTTACATCAGGGTTAGGGAGAAGAGGAAGGTGGGGAAAGGAAAGTTACAAACGGGGGTCAGGAAGGGGACTGATAAGGATCACCTTGCAGCCCCCCCAAAGGTTGAAATAAAATATTTTAACTCAAAAAAAGGGGATAGAAGTTCATTCCTTTTTGAGGGGGAGACAACTAGGGAGTTCCCACCTCCCATGGTGCCTGCCCTTCAAAGCTCACCCCTGCCTAACTGTGTAATGAAAAACATAAAAATAATTAGCTGGGAAATAAGGGAAGTCTGCTAATTGCTTAAAAACCTAGGAAAATAAAAACGCGACATTGCACTCTCATTTAAATAAAATCCTTAACTGAAATTTGACGCGAAAAGGACATAAATGGTCCCTGCAGCCTTAGCTGGTCACCAAACCTAAAGTTGCAAGCAAAAATAGCAGACTTGCCCGCCTCCTGTGGAGCCTCATCTCCACAGGCTTTAGCAAGTTAACCCTGGTCCCTGCGGTTCACAGTCCGGCCAGCGCCTCACCTGCGCCTACGGTTCTCTGTAACCTGGTTCCCCAGTCTCCAGTTGAGCCTTATTTCTCTCAGCAACTGAATCCAGCTTCGACAGGGATTCCTAGGAATTTGCGGGGACCTTCTTCAAGAAGAGTCTCTCCCGGGTGGCTGGGAGACTCATGCCACTGAAATAGTGCTTCCCCGAAAGGCAGCACATGTAAAAACCTCGGTGTGCAGGAGTAGAGCGGCACCGGCCGTGGCACCGGTCCGGGCACGGCCCCGCCCCCTGTCCTGCTGCTTGGCGACCTAAGATGGCCACTGCCACGTGGCTTTTCGCCGCCAAGATGGCGGGCGCCGTGTGGTTTTCTGGGCGCGCAGTGCGGGAAAGCCCCAGCGGGTGGCGCGATCTCGCTGCGGCGCGGGTTGCACCAGGGGGCTTCTCGCCAGTGGGGCTGGCAGTGGTTAGTGGCCCCTGCCCCCCCCGGGCCCTCGGGGAGCGTGGGGCGGGCGGTGGCCCCAGCCCAGCGGGAAGGGGCAGCCGCTGGCTGCGGTGGGCGCGGGGCGGCCCAGCCTCACCGCCCGCACGTGGTGGGGCGGCGCCAGGCGGCCCGCGCGGGCACGGTGGCTTCTGCCCTCCCCACCAGGCGGCGGCGTGGGGAGGCGGGGGGTCGCGGCTTCTCGACGGTGGGGGCGGGGGGTGGCGGTGGCGCGGGCCCGGCGGGCGCAGGCAGCCTGCCCCGCCACGTCGTGGGGCCATCCCGGGGGGTCCGCCGGCTGAGGCGGCGCACCGCGGCTGTGGGCGAGATGGCGTCAGCAGCTTGAGGCATCTCCAGCGCTGCAGGACCCGGCAGCATGCGGAAGCAGCGAGAAGCAGCGAAAAAGTGGCAAACGGTGAAAAAAGCCATGGAAGGTTCCTTCACGGTGGAGTTTGCCTATGTCGATGGAATTTCCACGGGTTTCGGACACTATTTGATGTTTCTCTCTGCAGGGGGACGGCAGGAGGCGGCAGCCTCCCAAAATGAGGTCCCTGGGGTGCGTATCTCCACCAAGTCTGGGCCGGGCGGCCCCCGGGTTGCGCTTAGCGTGACGTGGGTCTCTGGCCACAGAAATTCAGCAGGAAACGCGGTAAGACGAAAGAACAAACTGGACTCCATCTCCGTTCTGCCAGGGAAGTTTATTTGGGGTCCTTAGGTGGGGGTTGCAGGGAAGGGAAGATGGGGAGGAAAGCAGGGGGAGGTCAGATGTAACGGGCTGCGGGGGGGCTGCAGGAGCTGGCAGCCCCCCGAAACGAAGTCCCTGGGGCGCATATCTCCACCGAGCTCGGGCCGCGTGGCCCCCGGGGTCCGCTCAATGTGGTGTGGGTCTCTGACCCACAGAAATTCTGCAGGAAACTCAGTGAGATGAAGGAACGAACTGGACCCATCTCCTTTCTGCCAGGGAAGTTTATATGGGGTAAGGGAAGAGGGTTGCAGGGAAAGGAGGGGGGCGGAAAGGGAAGGATGGGAATAGGGCTAGCAGCTCGGAGATGAGACCTCGAACTGATGCAGACATCGGCTTATAAGGGAAAGGAAGAGGGCGGGACTGTCTGCCCCGGAGCCAGTCCCGGGAAGTCTGAAGGGGAGACTGGCAAGGGGTACACACCAATAGGTTTCGAATACAGCAGGATGCATATTTCAAAAAGAACCAATAGCATACGGGGCAGGGGAACAAAGGAAAAGCCACATGGAATCACATTGCTACAGAATCTCCCTAGGATTACTTGTGCCAATTACCCCTCAAGTCTTTGTAGGAACAGTGTCTCCACCTTCTTAGTAGACACCCTTCAAATACCAAATATGGTGATAAGGTCTCCTCTAAGCCTTTTTTTTCAAGGCTGAACAAACCCAGTTCTCTTAGCTTTTCTTCATATGGCAGGCTTCCCTGTCTTTATGGCCTTTTCCAAGCCACCCACAACCTTTTTATATAGTGGGGACTGAAACTCAACACGGAGTTCCAGGCATGGCCTGACAAGTGCTTTAGTTTTGACTGTAACTTAGTACTCCCTGCTCTCAACACCCATCCTGACATGTTGAGAGTCAATTTAGATTATTTCATTAGCAAATCCTTGATGGCACTTTGATCAAAAGACTTTTCAATACTGCCTAAATGATAATCATGTGGGCTTAGTTTGGCAATTTTGACAATTCCTATGAGTAGAACAGGAGGCTTTCACTCCTCTTTCCAGATGATGTACTTGTTTAGGTTCACGCTGCACTGGGAGAACAGCTGATGTGTTTCTAACTATTTGGCTTGATAGTGGTGTAAAGACTCAGCCAGAGTCAGACTTTCAGCTTCTGCTCTCTGCTGCTTTGCCCTGCTCAATCAACAGAACACATCTAGATGTCTGTGTAGGATTTAATTCTGTGGTATTTAGTTATGAGGATGGAATAGAAACAAGAGATCTCTGAAGTTGGGTTTTAGAGCATGGAGGTTTATTGTGAAAGAGCGTGGGTATGAGAAACCTGCCAGAGCCGCAAGACACAGCTCAAAGCAGGTCAGAGAAGCACGAGAGAGAGAGAGATAGAGAGAGAGAGAGCGCCAAAAAGAGAGCAATTTGCCGTTTACAATACAGTAAATCATCTTCTGTGTTGAATATTCTAATTCTCTTTAACCAATCTAGGACAAACTACAAACTCTGCAACATTTACATACAACCTATAAGAATCATCACATTACCATACAGGGTTATATTTTAAACCTTAAAAACTGCTTTTTGGACTCTCTGCCAGGCAGTCAGGGTCTGTTTTGACCCTTGGACCTGCCTGCAGGCAGAGGGTATTGTTCCATCAAGAAGCGGGATTACCTTCAGTCGGCTATACTATTGTCTTCTAGTTGTTCAGTAACTCAGAGCTTTTTCAGCATCTTTTTGCCAGGTAATCATAAAGGCAATTATATTATGAGGCTTTCCTATTTCATCTTCTC
>JAKEPQ010000250.1:0-20264 GCA_024500445.1 Entomyzon cyanotis | reverse complement strand
TTTTGATGGTCCTAACTGAAAATAATGCTGATATAGCTGAAAAAAATGTGAAGACTATAAACAGTAATCTTGCAAATTAATATGGATATATATATAAAAATAAATATTATGAAAGTTATGTTCTTCTACTGCTATCTCCTAAAAACAAAGCAAAAAGAAAGGCACTGCCAGGAAACAAGAAAAATTCTATTTTTACAAAACAAGAAAAATATTTGATACAAAACAGAATAGACAACTATTTTTAATCCGATAGCTTTGTATATAATAAAGTTAAAATTACTTTGTATTGCACAAAAAAAACCCCAGGAAGAACTTTAAATTAGCAAAGTTTCCTAAAGTAATTTTATATTACTGTAGTAAACCCAGCATTTAAGTGCTGTGAATTTTATCACAGGATGGAAATAACAGTTAGCCTTGTCATGCACTGTTCATTTTGCACTTTAGATTATTGCCTTTTCTCTCCCTTTGTTGTTTTTTGGTTTTTTTTTAATTTAAAAGGGGCTCTTTTGTTGTGTAAGATATTCTTGATGTTGATACTCTCTTTCTGTGTGTGCATATTAACTGCTGTAGCAGGCCTGGCTGGGCTCTTTGGATGCTTCAGCTTCCAAATAATTAATAGAAACGCTGCTGGGAGATTATTGCAGCAAAGGCAGCACCAGATTATGGAGAGAAGTGCAGTAATGGCATCCAGGAATTCCTGAACTTTAGGTTCAGACCAGCTACCAGTCCTCCTCGACTAAATTTCTTCACATTGCTGTTCTTATCCTTATTACTTAGAGAAAAGAATACTTTCCCAGGATAGTGTAAGATGACTATGAAGAATAGAGAATCTCTATAAGCCTTTAAAGAGAAGAAACTGTTATTAAGGAGGTTTTTTACTATCATGCACATCTTTATTTTAAGTCTTATTTTCAGGGGAAAAAATATCCACATTACTTAAGAAATTACACTCATTGTCTTTTGGAGAAATTAGACTTGTATTGTTTTAGCATTAGACTGCCATTAGTAACCTGGAGTGTGGCTTATAGATGGGAGCTACAGCACACAGTGTGTACCTATGGAGTAGTGGAAATAGAGGAATCTCTTTAGGATTAGTGGTGAGAGCTGGAGAGCAGTGCATCCTGAGCAGTACAGCCAATATTCTGCTCATGTGACAAGTACTAAATCAGTTATGTTGTGGTCAGCTGCAGAGAAACACAACTAACATCTCCTGATTTCCTTTCCCTCTGCCCCTAAAATGATTCTGTACTACTACCAGTCTGGGTATTGTGAATTTGAACAAATAGACAAACTATTCTTTTGCAAAGAAGTTCCATGTACAGTTTCTAATTAAATGATTTTAATCATTCCAATTCAATCAAGCTTCATAAACATCAAATATCAGAAAGGAATCTGTTCCTGTAGTCCTTCGCTGCCTCCACAGAATTGTTCTCAGTGATATAAATGATGTTTGTTCTCCTGTTACTGCATCTCCAGATAATAAGCAGTTTTATTATAGTTGAAGCATTATCCCAGCATGTATTTGCAAGAAGTATATGACAATGAAATCGTAATTTTTCATTATTTTTCTTAATATCTTTAGACCATCTATGCATCTGATAAATATTTATACTCAGCTTTATATAGAAATATATTCCTCCTTTCTAAATTACCCTCAACTGCAGTTGCTTTACATGACATCTTTTTCTCTTTTTATCTATCATAAAGCTGTTTTTAAGGTCATCTCAGTATTTTGCATGAGTGCTTTTTCTTCTCTGTGTTTGTTAGCAATGCATGTTAAGTACAAAGGAAGCATTATTTAGTCAGGGTCGCTTTAAGTTTTACTTCAGATCTTTTGCAGCCTGCTGCAAAGCATTTTGTTTTCTTTTAATCTGTATCTTAGTGATGAAATTCTAATGATACTTTTAGAAGCATTACTTGCTTATCTCATTTTCAAGTAGACTGTATCATAAAAAGGGTATCATGAGATATTCAAAAGGATTCTGTTTCTTACAAGATTTGTCCCATTTTTATTTGAATGTCCCCCTAGCACACAAGGTTCATTACAACTAATTATAGTGGTTACACTTGGATTTATGGTGTAGTTCCCAAAAGGGAAAAAAACCCCATCTATTTGATCATACTGATTTCTTCAAAGAGAAAGTTTGGCTGACCTGGGGGAGTGACTGCACCAAAATACTTCCTGTAAATAATAATGTCTTCATCATTTTCAGGGGTAAGAAAATGAGAATGAGAGATCTGAGTGCCAGAGTGATGTGTGTGTGGGTCTCTCCTGTATGTCCTTGCTTTTTAAACTATATCCTCTTTCCCAGCAAATATTAAAGATGAGACCAGTTCTGGTGTGGGCATTTTTTCCTTCTACTGCTTTGTTACATTTATATTGGTGATTGTTAGGCAGACAATTCACATGAAATGCACTTTCTTGTTTTAATTTTGGTCTCATCTGAAAATAGAGATTCTATATCAGAAGAGTGTAATAGAAGATAATGAGATGATACGTGGAAAAGAAATATCAAGCAGCAAGAGAAAAACCAGGAAAAATATCCATGTAGCACTTAGCACTAATTTTGAGGAAATTAAGACATTGCCCTCTAAAATCTCGACAGTTAAAATCCAGCTGTTTGTCGCTGCATCCTAAACATTTTTGCTTTATAGGTTTCTGGAATAACGGAATCTTAATTTAATGGATGTTTAGTTAATTTATTTTCAGAATTTTGAATCTCCCTGTCACAAATCTCATTAACAGAGATTAAGTGTGAGCAACATTGTCTTAGTGACCAGAACAGGCTGACTGGTTTATATTTCTTGACTGCTCCTTGTTCCATGCAAGGAAGTCATTGACAATCTGGGCAATATAGAAAATGCATGTGCAACAAATCTGTTTTCTTTCTAATTCAAGAAAGTTGAGATGAGTGTCTTCATTGCAGATCTTTTCAGACAATTTAAACTGCAAGATGGAGGTATCTCATGCCTATTTGTGATAGTTTCCTATATTTTTTGTTAATGTTTGGATAATTCTCAAACATCTGTTATTATCTTTTCTCTTTGAGTGCAGTTTAAACATGGCCTTGCACAAATCTTGTTAAATGCAACTGACAGTATTATTGATATTTGCAGGTATGCACTGTTTCAAAGGCTTGCATTATAATGAGTAATTTTTCACCAAATCATCCTGTTTCCTCTGCCAGTGTAGGCTAAGTTAACTCCACTGATTGCTAAATGAGCATTTCAACCTGTATTTTTATTGCCAGTGGTGTCAGAATTCATATGAAAGAATTAATATGAAGCCTTTAATACACTGAGTGGAAAAATATAGTGCAGTGAAAGCTACCTGTTTATATGGTGGTCTTGGTATTAAGAAAAATCTGTTCTTCTTCATAACTCTTTGTTGTATTATATAGGACCCATGAGAGTTTAGCAAGTGTAAGACTGAATGCAGAAATGTTTCAACAGATGTCAGAATTGTGCATTGTTTTGTATATATGCTGTTTTCAAGTATTTTTTATTTAACAACAGCCTTTTCCTGCCAGGAGAAAAAAAACAAGTGGGTTTTGTGTATATGTACACTATTCATCTATATGTTACAAAGCAGCCTTGTCCTTCCATGGTGTGCTTCACACAAGCAGCACGGAACTCTGTGGCGGCTACAGTGACACAAAAATAGTTAAAAACAACAGCCAAAAGCCTGTATTTAAAATTCCCAACAGGTGGAGCAGAGCTTATTGCATTTGCCAATGTATTTCAATGCTTTTAAACTACTGTAAAGAAAATCTTTTGGTTGCTATTTTCAAACAGACCATAACATTTGGTAAGGAGTTAATTATGTAAGAAAAGTCAGTGCTTACTGAACAGGAAAAAGTCTAATTGTGTAGCAACTGTAAGAGAAGGAAGGAAATCATGGTAAAAGATGGTGGAATAACCTGGCATGTATAAGGGTAATATTGTGAGTCTTGCATGTAGCATGTAAAGCATTTAACAAATCATTAATTTCCACACATCCCAAAGCATATACTTTCAGTTTGCTTCAGTGGTACATCAAAATGATGGAAGTATTATAATAGTTGTTATTTTCTTTAATTTAAAAGAATGACTGTTAGCAGAATTGTATCAGAAGTTTGGAGATGTTGAGCTAATGTTTTAAAAGTTATTAACCTGACTTTTTTTCTTTTACAAAGAGAAGGACTGATTTTTTTTTAAGCACCTAATTATAAGTTGAAGTTTTTATGGAGTTGTATTTTGTCTGTAAATTTATGTAACAAAAAAGTTATTGCTTATGCCTAAAAGAGAGATTTTTTGATTCTTTTGAGAATGTGCTAATTTTTCCTTTTGTGCTTAGGGGTGAAAATGCTTTTTATTGTAAATTGTATTTTTATGTATTTTTACTTTCTTTTACAGGGCTGGCTGACTTTCACTTGTGCTGATTAACAGAACACTTCCAGGTTTACATTCCTCCAGAATTTTGATTGCAAAATATAACCTCATGAACTTCAAAATTTGAAGTAAGGCTATAGAGATTACTGAATAATTTGGTGCTGAAATGGTACTATTGCACTAATATTGCATTCTTTTCCTCTTGCTGTGTGTATCAAGTTTCCTTGAAGAGCTGGGCATACTTTTGATGGCCACTGCAGAATGTGTTAAGGGAGCCTTTGCCTAATGCAGTGCTCTGTACTTCTGGCTCTTTCAGGCCAGTGCCTCTGGCTTCAGAGTAAATGCTTAAGATCTGAAATTAGTTGCAATGATCAATATTTCTTTCTTCCCTCAGTAATTCTTACAGAACTTTGAAAACTGAAAAACTGACTCCCAAAGGTGATTGAAACTTGTAATTTCATTTTGCTCAATGTGAAGTTATATAATCCTTCAGCACATTACATGGTTCTCCTGCGGCATTAGGGTATTAGTACTAATGGAAAGACGTAGTTATTACAAACAATTCGAAATTTCACAGTGTGTATCTTAATAGCAGAAAGGGATTTTCTCATGATTAAAAAGAAAAATGGGTGGCAAAATAAGCAAGAAATGCTTGTTACATAGGATGATCCCCTGGAGGCTTAATTACTGAAAAAACAAATAGGAGGTAAATGTTCGAGATGTTTACAGGTTAAACATTCCATGAGTATCTTTTAAATAAGAGTATCTGCAGCCTTGGAGCAGCTAATTGCTCAAGAATCACAGCCATTTGTGCTGCCTCATGATGATATGATATCAAAAATAGCATTAAGGTAATTACATTTTGCACTTGTAATGTTTCACAGGCAACAATATAACTGAAAATTACTTTTTTTTTTTTTTTACACTTATAGTGACCTGGCCATTCCCCACCAGAACAATAGTTTTCTTCTCTCTTTTCCTTCTGAGGTTGAGCAGTCAAGTTACTCAAAGGTTTTGGAGCTTTTTTTAGCATCTTCAACACAGAATTGTATCCAATAATCAGAGCTGAAGAACAAACTGAAGTAAGTATTACAGTGTTTGCCTTGGGAGATGTTCTGTAGAACATCCTGATCCCTTGTGTGACCTGTCTTCAATACTGTTCCACTGCAGCTTAAACTGAACCCATTGTTCCTCTCATTTTCTGGAAGAAAAGTAAAATGAGTAGATGATTTTGTTGTTGTTTGAGTGTGTTTCAGTTGATAAAACTAAATTGTGTTGAAAAATTTAAATCTCTGTAATGCTAACTTTAACTTGTGAATTGTGAAACCTATGCAAGAAAGCTCAGAATTTGCAGCTTTTGAGATTACTTGGTGATACAGTTGTTCTTACAGTCCAGGGTAATCAGAGTGCACTGGAAAAGTGACTACAGCAAGAAAAGCAGACCTTAGGTTTTTGGAAATTGCTATAGAGATCTGGATTTAAATTGAGATCCTCCTGTGTTTACATCAGGTGACAGAATGACCCAAGTGCTACTCACTTGGGTCACCAGGGACAAAGGAAATGGATTTAATTATGATTTAGACTCAGCTCAATCAGAGATTTTGCAAAGCTTTGTAATAACTTGGTGGTGTTTCTTTCAAGTCTTGCATCAGTTTCTGGGAAATGCCCAAGTCCTGAGAAGCACTTTCTGATTTATGTATGAAATCTTATTTAGATGGTACCTATCATCTTACTTAGACATTTTAGATTGGATTTACTCTGGTAAATCTGAACTGGTACTACAGAAAGGATGATTGGTCATTAAATCCTGGTCCATACAAGGAAAGGTATCCCAGAGATGATGAACATGGGCAATCAGATTTTAAGCTTTTGTAACTACAAATTACAGGCAAGTTGAAGACCTGATGGCAGCATTCAAACCAGCTGGCATAACTGGTATGGAGGTTGGCCTACAAAGCCTCCAGGATCTGCCCCATGGAAAGCTGCTCTGGAGCCAGCTGTGACTTGGCTCTACTTCCTCCAGACCTTTACTGAGTTCTTGCAGAGAAAAAAATGTATCTGTCTGCCTGGCTTTGAGGGACTCACTGACCATGCTGCCCATTGTTGATTATTTCCTGCCATAGACTGGTCATGAAAACAAGTAGAGGAGCCAAGCTGGACTGAATATTTACCTCTGCAGCCGTTATAATTTCAATATCAAGAAACAGCCATTTAAAGAGAGATTGCTCTTCACTACAAAAGGCACTCTGAGCATGTCAGAATTCAAGCCTAGAAATGGAGGCTAATTCAGATCATGTATTTGAGTGCTCTGCTGCAATGGGCTAAGTCACACAGAGAAAAAGAAAAGGCACATTTGAATATAATTTTATTTTCCATTGAACAGAGCTAGGGACCCTTTTTGCAGATAGACAAATGCTTGTCATTACTTTATGCTCAAAGGCAACATTGAAAGTGACCTGGAACAGGCAGGAACTGACTCTTTTCTACTAATATGATATGAAAGTTTTATCGTATTAGGAATTTTCTGTCATGGTGGATTAGTATCAGGTCATATTAACGTTCGTTTTTACTAACTTACAATGAAATGTGCTAACGTGACTACACTTCACTATCACATGAGAAAAAAAGCAGAATGATTTTATATTAATGTGATACCATGGAGAGATTTCGATGCCTCTGTCCCATGGCAAGTAGGAAGAAGTTAAAAATAACATAAAATATAATGGCTTGGGACAAGGAGTTTGTGGGGTTTTTTCCCAGAGATGAAACTCCTTCCCTCACCCTACATGCCCGCAACATCATGTCTATATTTGTTTAATGGTTTCTGGATTTTTGAAGTTATTAATTTTGAAGCAGTTTGGGCCTGATTTCATAATTATGGTTGCTCTCCCATTTCTAACTAAAAGTCTTTAGGAGCAGCAAATACTGAATACCTATACAAAATAACCCAAGGTCTTCCAGGCTGATTATCCCTTTACTTCTAACAAAGCAAATGTTGATTTCTCAAAATGTTGATCCAGAAGCCAAATTTGAAAAAAAAAAGGGGCAGAGGGGGAAGAGGGGGAAGGGGAGGGAAAAAAAAAAAAAAAGAAAAGCCATCATGTGTCCATGCTCCATTATGCACAGGATACTGTGGCCAGAAATAATTAACAGGCACAAAGGGTGGCAGTTAGTCATTTGGCTGTATGATTGTACCTGCAAGGTTTCTTTCATCCGGAGCCAAAATCTGATAAAAATGGATAACATTTGAAATTTTCAGTCTTATCTAAATTATGACCAGTAAAAACCTGGATTTAATCTTGGCTCAAAACTTTACACAGGACAAAGCAGATGAGTTTGTCTCCTGGATTTAAGTTCAAGTCATCTCAAATACTGAAAATCTGTCATATGGTTTTCAATGTTTCTTTTTTCTGCAGGTAACCTTCCTTAAAGCTTTGGTCTAAAATAAAAGGCATGAAAAGCTTTTAAAACTCCAAAGAGGTGATAAATTAAAGCAGACATTTTTAAAAGGGCAGGATTGATTCATTAGAGGACATCCATGAGTAAGACTGGGTTTCCTGCTAGAAGGTGATGAAACATATTTACACTAGGTCAGAGGATATTTGGACTCCTTTTGCTGCATGTGCAGCCCTTTGCTTCAGGCCCTTGGCAGGTAAGGGGAGGAGAACAGACCCCATCACCCTACTTTTCCAGTGAGAACAGCTGTATTTTTCAGTTGTTATTCTAAGTAACAGCAGTGCCCTTGTAACTGGTCTGGAGCCCATTGTCTTTTTCCTGTTTGTCGTCCCAGCCCTGTGTGGGTTGTGCAGTGACGGCTTCCAGGAGCACTGTGGAGCTGCAGGGCAGGGCTGGAGGTGTTGTGCCAGCTTTTGTGTTTTAACACCTACAAATGAGATAGGCCTTTGTACTCCAAAGCATGGCAAGGGCAGGCAGAGCTGGTGGGCTCGCTCTCTCCATCACTGAACTGGAGACTTCAGCGCTACTGTCAAGCTGGGGAACACGTCTCCCACTGATCCAGGTTGTTTATGACTAGGTCATGGTGGTGTTGATCTGAGCAACACTCAGAGGTGTAAAAAATGGTGGATGCCACCTAGGGAATTTGGAATCTGAAGTGCTTTGTGTCTTTCAAAATACTGATTTGGGTACCTAATGCAAGCAAATCTTCTAATCCATGGCTCAGCACGGCAGGAACAGCCAGCTGATAGTGGATACTGGGGAGAAAGTGTGGAAAGACAAGGTGAGCTTGATCATTCTGAGACATGTAGAACATTGTATAAGAGAGGAGAAACTCTGAAGTTTTTATGTCACTATATTAAAAACGTATTTGTTAACCATGTGTAGTCATTTAAAAGCTCTTGCAGGTTAGAGAACCTGGGCTCCTCATCCTAGTGCTGTCCCCATGAGGTTCAGAAGCTTCACATCAGAATGGCCTCAATTAAAACAGCAGCACCACTATCTGTAGGTTGCTGCTTTCCATCATTTATACTGTGTTATCTCTCTCTTCAGACTGGTTTTTAATTTTTATGTTTGCAATTATAAGTGATTTATAGGAAAATTCATTGCACTAACTGTCCAGAGTCATTAAATTCACCTGGGTTGAATAACCTGATGTTCACCTGGAAATAACCACATCAGTGACATTATCTGACTGAATTTTCAGTTACCTTAGAAGTATAGAGCTTATCTTTTCTTCCCTTTTTTTTTTCCCCTCTCAAGTACAGTGGCGGGGGACGGAGGAACATTTTTAATTCATAAGAGGTAATTAGCCAACTCTGAAAGGTGTGCACTAATTACAGAATGCTGTATATCTCGTGTAGCTGATTGCAGCACAGGTTTCTGAATAGTAGCTATGATTTTTTCCAAACACTGTTCAGTAATTTGAAATGTTATTAGGGGATTAACTTTCCATATGAAAAGCTAAATTAATACTTATTATACCGATTATAGCAGCAAGTGGCCTAAGAAGCTGTTGAGGCCATTATTTTTCAGGCTGCAGACACTGCCAAGGACTGAGGCAAGTGCTGGATAACCATCCCAGCCAGGGGAACATTCAGAGCACTATCCTCTGCTCTTCCTCATCTTTCCTACCTCTGCCAGCACGAGGCAAGCTGATAGGCTCCATTTAGGAACACGACTCTGAAATGAAGAGGCAGAGGACAAAAGGTGTGGGGATTGTTTTGTGCTTCATTGTTCTGCTATGGTTGCAAATCAGTCAAACTGTGCTGATCTTCTCGAATTATTTAGAAGCCAATCTTTGGGAAAAGGCTATTTATATGTTTACTGTTTTGAGAAAACTGAGCAGTGCACCTTTAAACATTTGCTTCAGCTTGCTTGGTATATGGTAAACTTAGTTTTTGCATTAGTATTTTTAAACCCCATTAAATAGCTTGTTTTGATTTACTGTTTATGGTGGTATGTAGTAGCTGTTGTTGATTCTTCTTTCCTTCTCCCCAGTGTTTATGCTCTTATAGGGTCACATATTCTCTCTTTGTGTGACCTCTGATATTTGTTCAACACATGGGAAATCTAACTGGATTCCTCCAAGCTAAAAGTATGAAGCTGTGGCTAGAGCTAGAGACTTGTAGTTCCAGTGAAAACCTCCCATTCCCTATGAGCGAGGCAATAGCAAATGCAGACCTACTTTTAAATGAAGGCCATGCAGCTGTGACCATGGAGAATGGATGTGGGAGTATGTGGAGCAGGACAAGGAAGCTGTTAGATTTCTCTGCTGAATAAGTCAGCACTTAAGTGTAGGGCTCAGACTGGGGCTGTAAAATAATCAGTGGATGGAAAATACCTGTGTACAGTTTGTGCTTCTAGGGGAAATGTAACCCTGTTTTGGAAAAGAAAAGGATAAATGATAAAGTTTGCTCATCTTTTTAATTCTGTACCCTGGTTTACTGTTAAATTCCAACACCACCTTCACCACTAGCACCAATCCCCCTGCCACCCCCCAAAAAAGAAAACAACCTTGCCATTTTTTAAAAAAGAAATTATTTTAATGTAAAAATTTACTAATTACATCATATTAATTACGCTGAGTTGTATTCTTTGTTTTGGAAAGTACTTGGTCAATTCTTCATAAATTAAAAAAGATTTCATTCTGACTTTTTTCTCTGCCTTTTTGTCTTCATTTTCATATTCTTTGGTAGATCAACTAGCAGAGCTCTTCCTAAGAGGACTTGCATCCTTTCTTTAACAAATGTCCAAATAATTTATTGAAAAGTAAATTATCTGCCCACCTTATTAAGCAAGGCTACCTTTGTTTTGCTTTTCAGTGCTGTTTCTGTTTGTAAAATGATAGCTTCAACCCCTCTGGTTTTGCTGATACATGATTGAATAGCTTATTGAATGCACTTTGTCCATATTTCTGGAATACACGTGCCGTTCTAAATTTTTTAATGCGTTTAGCTTCCAATATGAAACTTGGGGAAATGGTTCTGAACATCTCCACATCAGGTTCCCATTGTGTCCCTTTGTCTATCCTAGCAGCAATATCCTCTGAGATTTTCTCCTACAGGCATCTCTGAAACCCTTAATTGAACCACTAGTGTGCTTGTTTAAAGTGTTTCCCTCGCTTGGCTTTCTAAAATGATTTTTAAGCTTTCCCTACATATGTTTTCAGTGTCCCTAGCCTTTCCCTTAACTAATGGCATTATGATGGTCTCCTGTCTTCAGGGATCTCTCTTGAACTACATGAACTTGTAAAGCGTCAGTGAAAACTTACCTCAATTTCTGTTCCCACTTTTAATTCTCTCTTGGATATCTGATCTAGTCTGTGGGCTTCCTTCAGGCTCACCTGTGAGTAGCTGTGCATGCTTTTGCAAGAGAAGAAAGGGGTGTAAGTCACTCTCTTGCATGCTGATAGCAAAAATATGTCGTACCAGGAAAAAATTGGCATTGGTGCCATTAGCACTGGACTAAGCATTGAGTTATTTTGACTGGTTTTATCAGGCTATGCCAATATGGTATTTGCATCCTTAGGTTAGTTGTCTAATCAAAATTAGAAAACTCAGACTAAAGTACCAGTGAAGCTTTCAGGATATAGCTCTGGTTTACATGTAAAGTGAAAGATTTGGGAAGCCTTGTAGGGAAGATAAGGGAAGATCTATAGAACACCCAGTATGATGGTAATTTTAAATTGTTTCTCCTAGCAGTTTGATCTAGGAAAAAGCAAGCAAACCCCAATGTTATTACAGGATTTTTACCTAAAATCAGCTGCCATGAAACACTTCCCCTTTCCAGTGTTGATCATTATGAGAGGGTAAGGAGCCAGATGGGACTGAGAAAGCCACTTTGCCCCAGTACCCTGCTGCAAAGTGCTATCATGAAAGGCGGGCACGGTCTGTGCCATCTGCCTCGTGTCAACCAGAGGTGACGTGCTGGGGGCACTTTGGGGCTGAGCTGGGCAAAGACAGTGTGTGCAAGGAGTGACAGCCCCATGCTCCACCAAAGCTTCTGAAGGACCTTAACCAGGGAGCTCACACAGCTCCCAACACTAATACCAACAGCCAGGGAGAAGAGACGCTATTCCCTACACTCACACTGAATGAAGACAAGGTGCAATTCCTGCAGAAACCAAGGGAAGGAATTGCCTCTCCAATGCTGCTGCTGCAGAGCTGAGGCTGCTCATGTACTGGAAGTACCTCACACATTGATCACCTGGGCTGCTTGTTCAGTTGCCTGAAGGTGAGCCAAAATACCTGCTTGGTGAGTGATGTCAGTGCCTAACTTGCATTGATACAAGAAAGTAGTAAAGGTTGCAAAAAGCCTTAAAAGCTGCTTATAGGAGTATTCAGGTATGAGGCATCAGATTCAGTAATATCTTGGAACAGTTGCAAATTAATTTTTTAATATTCCAAGTAGTCATGGCATTTTAGTTTGATGCTTTTCATTCTCATTCTGGAAAGTGAATTCTTAAATCTGTGGGTTTGACCCAATTTAAAAAAAAAAAGCTAAAAAACCCAAACCAGGAAAAAAAAACTCATACTGAGAGATTTTGATTGTCTGATTCACTTTTGGTTTTTTTCATTTGGTTTAGTTTTTCTTTTAATACTTAATCAGATCTTTCACTTCCAATATTCTATGGATGGGTTCGAAAGCATTTTTGTTCATCTTACATATTGTTCCATATGTCTGTCTTGAGCTATGTTGGCTTCTCTTGTCATTTTGACACTGATTTACTGGAATGAACTTATATTTTAAACTCTGTTACTGTTCTTTAAATGCCTTCCATTTCACATTAACATTTCTCAACAATAGTTAGTTCTAATTAGTCTTTTTCCAGCCTGTTTGCAAATCTAGAACTATGTCTTCTGAAAACAAACTTACTGAAGAATATCAAGATATATCAAGAAAATAAGTGATAAAGTGACTTTGCTGCTGGTAGGTTCATCTATGTTCTGTTTGTGCTTGTATCCAGTTATGTATATATTATAAATATATAAAAAAATTTATATCATTTTATATATTATATATTTATAAATATATATGATAATAATATATATTATATAAATATATAATTATATAGTATATATTAAATAATATGTTATATATAATTGATATATATTATACATATTATATCATATATAATATAATGTATATTATATATAATATATATAATATATATCACATATATATAATATATACATTATATATATTACATATAATATAATATATAAAATATAATATGTACAATATATTATTTATATTATATTATATATTATATAATATATATAATATATATAACAGATTATATATACCTTATATAAAATTATATTAATATAGTAATATATTATATAAATATAATATATTATGAAAAATTATATAAATTATGTTATATAATTATATATTTTGTATATATATATATATATATATTTCAGTTCATGAAGGGTAATGAAATCCCGAATTCGGAGAAGAAGAGGAAGAAGCACTCGGGGCAGGAGATATGATCAAATACAAGGCCAGTGATAACAAGGCGAAAAATTTGGAAATGGAGCGAATACAATGCAGTGGGTTGGGATGAAATGAGGGGCAGTGAAATGGAGCTGACGTTGCCCAAATTCTAGGGAATGAATTTTTGAAATCAGAAAAGGTAACGAGAAGGCAAGATTGGAGAAGAAGGGGAGGAAAGGAAAAGCTGGAAAAAAAATGGGGAAAATTTTGCACTGAAGTGCAAACAAGCAAATGGCATGAGCCAAAGTGCAGGACGAAGCACTGAACCTTGCCAAATTGATCCTCACTGAAATTGCAAGATTTCATTACCCTCCATGAAATGATGAAATATTTTTATATATATATATAAATATGTATATGTATGTATGTATATATGTCCAATAGTCATTTGCAGAAACTAATTTTTTCAGTGACCTATGGCAAGTAGAGTTTCAAAGTTTTATCAGCAGGTCATAGATTTCTATTAGGGTGTTCAAAAAGAGCTCACATGTTCTATCAGCATCTGTGCCCCAAAAAGCCACTCACTTCCCACCATGTTGAGGGGGGAGAGAGTTGGAAGAGTAAAAGTGAGAAAACTCATGGATTGAGATTAAGACAGTTTAATGAGGAAAGGCAAAACAATCCACACAAGAAAGCAAAGCAAGGAATTAATTCTCCACTTCCATGGGCAGGCAGGTGCTTAGCCATCCCCAGGAAAGCAAGGCTCCATCATAGGTAACAGTGACTTGGGCAGGCAAATGCCAAACACCACTCCATACATCCCCCTCTTCCTCCTTCTTCCCCCAGCTCTATATACTGAGCACAAGGCCATGTCGTCTGGAATATCCCTTGGGTTGGCTGGGGTCTGCTGTCCCAGCTGTGTCCTCTTCTGATTCTTTGTGCAACCCCAGTCCCTCTCTAGTGGGGTGAGGTGAGAGGCAGAAAAGGCCTGGGATCTGTGAAAGCTCTGCTCAGCAATAACGAAAACATCCCTGGCATATCAACACTGTTTCCAGTACAAATCCAAAGCACAGCCCTATACCAGCTACTGTGGAAAAAATTACTCTATCCCAGTCAAAACCAGCACACATTCCTATTGGCGTGTTTTGGTGGCTTTCTAACTGCCCACAGATTTGTGTGTACCTGTGTTTGTCTTGATCTTAAACAGGTTTTCAGTCTTTCTAGAGACAATGGAAAGCCAGAGCTGTAACAAGATAGCTTTATAATTTTCAGTGAAAAAAATTGCATATATGTTAACATTTTTGTTCTGTTTTAAACCAAACAGCTGAATAACTTGTTTCCTCATCTGTCTTTCACGTGCTGCTGCACAGACATCCATTACATGTCTTCTACAGCAGCAAAAAACCTGTGCAGAGATGTTTCATTCAGTGTTCCTTTTTTCTTTGAGGATTGTTTACAGACAAATTTATTTTAATTTTTTTTAAACAGTGCCTGTGGATGTAGATGAGCATAGGTACATTGCAAGAGAGAGAGAAAAACCATCATTTTTAGAACCATACAATTAATGCAAGCTGAGGGTTGAGAGGTATTTGTGGTGTGCCATTCTGATCCATGTGATTATTTTCTCTCTCCCTTGTATGCTGTTTCTTCATAGTTTGGTACTCTTGAGGTATGAATTTTAGTCAAAGATAAAACTGTGGTTGTTTTATTACTTGTATTACTATAATTCTTAGGAATCCCAGTCATGAGGCATAATTTTACTGTCCTAACCACTGTAGCAGTGCTGAACCGAAAGAGATTTCTGAAGAAATTACAGCACAAGAAAAGGTAAAGCACACCCTGTGGAGGCAAAGGGAGGAATGCACAGCCTGAGTTCAACACTCTGGATGGGACTGGTGGGAGTCCTAGAAAGTTTCCTCCTCCTCACTCTCTGCAATGTCAATTGCTCTATTAGATCTTCCTTTCTTTCTCTCTGTTTAGTCTTGCTGATAGAGGAAACATAATTAATATTCTGGTTGGCAGTTATATTCTTAGAAGATGTGGCTGAGGAGAGCATTGGGAGCTAACTAGAACTTTAGAAAACCCTCTTAAATATGAGGAACAGCATGAGAGCATACACACATTTTTTGGCTTCTATTTGACCTTTAAAAAAAACAAGGTGAACAACAGGGAGGTGAATGATAGAAATAAAACTTTCAGCAGTGGCTGAAGGATCAGCGATATGGAGCACTGAAGAGTTTTGATATGAAGGACTGTGAACAGTTTTGAAAGTGAAGATGAGTCCCTTGGAATTGGATGGACTGGAGGGAGTGAAGTATTGGCTCTGCTTTGCAGTGTTGCTTGGAGCAGTGCATTCAGGAAAAAATAACTGTAGTAATAAAGTTATGAGTAATGAGGGACTGCCTGGCTAAAAGGCTTAGCTTTGTGCATGGACAGGAGAGGTCTTGTATGAAGAGAACCTGCAAGACTTCAAAGATTGCATTCCAGAAACTGGATTTGGATGGGTGTTTAAGAGAAGTGCCAAGTGCAGCCTGATCAAAGCCCACAGTTATACCTTGTCTGAGCAAATATTTACAGTAAATTAGGCATTCATTTTGAGTTTTATGTTACTCAGATTTTCAAGGGGTGTAAAGCACAAAAAGTTAAGCAGATTTCATCTGTTAAGAGACTTGATTTCCAGGTTAGATTGGAGAGCAGGTGGAAAGGGAAAATTCCTCTCCCTTCATAGTATGATTGCTGCTTATATATCCCTATCTTTCTGCCTGCTTGCTGTACCCGAAGCCTCAATGCCAATTTCATAACACTTATGTGACCTTCTAACTGTGGTCTTTGGCTTGTTTCCTACACACCAGCAGCTCAGTGAGACACAAGGATGACAAATGAACGAGCACACCCTTGAGAAAAGAGGATTTTTGGATAAAAGAGCTGTGACAATCTCAGCAAGAAAACTGCCTTGCTCAATTCCTCTGTGTTGTACCATGGTATCAAAGAAATGCTTGACACAACCATCAAATTACATTTCTTCCCAAACAACCTGCAGAACCTGCAATTTTGGCAAAGCACCCAGATTAAAGAAGCAAGCAAGGCACCACACTGCTCTTTAAGTTGCTATGAGAATTTTGTGTATTCCTGCCTGCATCATGCAGCCTCATCCCTGTGCCTTGTTATGGCTTCATTGTGCTCCTTCCTGGATGTAAGAAATGTGAGCAACTGCTTGTGTCACTGCTGAGTGGAACTGAGGAGGCAGATCAGCTCTGAAGATCTCCAGGCAGGAAAAAAAAAAAAAAAAAAAAAGGCGTAACAGGGAATGGGATGAGCATGGTTCTGGAAACACAGGGCTGGCTTTTATCTGGGATTGTTCCGAGTTTTACCAGGAGCAGGGTGGGATGGTGCAAAACTGAAGAGGGTACAGGAAATTTGAGGCTTTTCTTGCCCCCCACAAATTTGTCACAGTTTTGTCCCTTTGACTTAACAATTTGCTCACAATGTGCATAATCTTTGCCCATTACACATAATTTTTAATTTAATTTTAAAACACACGCTTGGAGATAATTTAATCCTGTCTGCAAAGCACATCTGAAAATCTAGCATGCTAGTAAGGGTAAAACATTTGATTTGATGCTGTTCAAATCAATGCTTGTTAACAGTGTAGCATACAGGTAGAGAAAGTATAAAAATATGGTGTAATGCAGTGGAATGAAAAAGTATCTTTCCAGTTCTATTCTGAGAATGCAGCAAAAATAGCCCAATGTCAAATGCTATTTGAATATCACTTCTTAATGTGTCTGATACACTTATTCTTTATGTGAGCCCACTGCTATCTTGCTTATGCTGCAAAAAATTCAAAAATATCTATATTAATTTTTTTTTTTTTTGCCTCTAGGTGTACCAAATTAGTTTCTTGGTTTCATTCTCAACTCCTTATGGGTTTTGCATTGACTTATTGACGGCATTCCTACTTTCATGTTGTATAATAGAATTTGAACTTAATAGCTCCATATCCTGTTTACAAAATCTCATTTCTCTGCAGGGGAATGAATCCCATGCAGTTTCAATTCTTGCCAAATTTAGAGAAGGTGGCTGGAATGAATTGTAGCACTGGTACCTCTGCTCTAATACCAATGCTGGACAAGAAGTAGCAGTAAGAAAGCAACATGAAAAGCTTCTCTCTAAACACTGGCAGACTCAGCAGAGGTAAAGGCAATACTGGGAGAGGTTGGGTTTTATTCTTCACTGTCAGTGGGCAGCAACAGTAAAGCAAGCAGCTAAATGGGAGAAAAAGGTATTAAACATACTTCATATATTACAACTAAACAGCATTTTTAGCTAAATTAGTTGATCTGTACATCCTAGTAGGACTGTCTTTCTATATTGTGTGTAACCTTTAGCCACAGCTTGGATTGTAGGCTTGAGTTACGTGCTGACAATAACCACACTGTCTCGCTGACTAATTTTGACAGTTTATGTCCGTTTACTTTCAGTGATTTGCAAAGCTGACATTTCCCTTTAGTGAACCTGAAACTCCTTTCTGCTGTATTGCCCAGATATTTTTAACATACCAGGCAATAATGAAAAGCAGAGAAAGAGGACTCCATTCTCGCCGAACCTGGGGAGGGGGTCTTACAGCAAATACAAGGGGTGAAAGGAGCTGGAGTATAAATGAGGACTGGGCCCCAGATTAGTATTGTTGTGGTCAGAGGTTTATTTTTATTAATTTTTCATGCTATAAATGCCACACTACTGTTCTGTTCCTTAGCAGATATTCTTCTGATATTGCAATATTTTTTCCTTACGGTAAAGTGTATCTGATTGAGCCAATTTATACTGACAGCTTTCCTAAGTTAACTTCTCTGTGAATTCCCAGTTCATTTAATATATTTTCCTCATGCTTCCCACATTTGAGTTACCTTTGTTCTGTGTCTGAAGGATAGGAAGCTGATAGTTATTTTATATTTATATTTCAAGGCTGCTTAATGTTTAATGAGGCTGAATATGTTGTAAAAAGCTTCAGAACACTCAGGCTGGTTAATATTTCATGTCGATCTACAGAGACAACTATATTGATCTTTTAAGCATCTGCTAAACAAGACAAGGAATAAATTAGATTTTGGTCAGTTTGATTTGGCTGGTGAGTTAAATAGCTTTTAGAGCATTATCACCTTTTAAAATGTTTTGTTTCCAGTTGAATAAAGTAGATTTCAAAGGCAGTATTTCATGTCATTTCTCATTGCTCTTCATCTTGCCTGTTTCATTTCAGCTGTGTTTGTGTATATTATGAAGGGATGCAGGAATATAAAGAGAGGATGTTTGCACTAGCTGCTTTATGCACCCATAATTATACCTTTTGAAGCCACAGTTGAAGGGGCCCCACTTGTTTCTGTTGATGCATTTTGGGCACAGGCTCCCACTACTAAACTAATGTTTAAATAGTGATGTCACTATTTATTGACATCATAGTGACATGCCTAGAAAATTCTCTGAAAACACTGCAAAGCTGGACAATGAATGCAGTCTGATTTAGGGGAAAAACTACCTTATCCCCAAGTTCTTTATCCCAGAGGACCTATTTTAACATCTTGTATGCAAGCTTATTTTTACAAGATTTGGGGTAAAAAGTGCAAAAAAATGGATTTCCTTGCAAAAAGAGGAAAAATAAATTATTATATGAATTCTGACATTCACAGAACTGTTCTGTAAACCTACTGCAAGTGGATAACAAGGCTTTAGAAAGGTCCTTTCTACAGTGAAATAATTTCATAATGGTTTTGTGCTGATTGAAACTTTCCAAACTCTGCACCCAGAACACGCAGCACATGTAGAGCTGATCTAACATAGACATTTTTATTGAGAAACTGAGTAGGCAGCCTTGGCACAAAGCCATGGGGTTTGACTTTTAGCTCAAGAAGGGGTATATTCTCATGGTCATGCAGCTACTCTAGAAGAAGACCAATGCAGGAAACATTTGCTGGTTTGACAAAACTCTGCATTTATAAATTTAGTAAATTACTGCATTTATTGTGTCCATGAAAACAGTACTGTCTAGCCTATAAGAATACAAATGCTTTTCTGGTATAGAGTTAACTTTCAAATTATTTTGTAGTAAACTAAGTATTCCAAATCAGTATAATCCTAAATATATCTGTTTCAGGTTAGATATATTTATGTTTCTAAGTATATATGGGGATCGAATAATACTATTTTTAGTCCTTTGCATTTGTGGGGGTTTTTTTGATTGTTTATTTAACTATACTTTGCTATATCCAGTTTGGAGCAGATGTAATGGCTGAGAAACTTCATTTCTTTAGCACAAAACATTTCAAAGGTCTCAGAAATTTGGGGAGGTTTGGGGGTTCCCAGAAATGTTACATTTGTACTGTTAACTGAATAAAACTTAAGGACAAAGAAAGAAAACAGGCAAAGTAATTGATGCAAAATCTTCTAAACTAAGAGCAGGAATGAAGAGAAGCTTTTGGTTTTGTTATAATCTAGGATACCTCTCCAGCCACTCCTTTCCCTTCATTCCTGCTGCCTGTGGAATTTCCTTGTGAATTCACCTTTAAAAAAAGATGCTCCCTATGATTTAAAAATGTCTCATCTGCATGTTACCATGTAAAGATTTCAGGAAGTTTTAGCCATCTGAATTCTGCTGCACCTCTCATTTGATGGGTTCTCAACTAGCATTCCTTCCTTTTGTGTCCCAGAATCCAAGGCCCTGAGTGATGCAGTGAAAGCCATGTCAGAACTTCAGCTGAATTTAAAGCTGGAGGGGGTCACTGGGAGTAATTTGGGGGGGGATGTATCTAACCTGTCAATCTATCAATACTATTTTTTGTGTGTCTTTATTATTTTACAGTGAATCTAATGATAAAAGCCACCCCTTTTTTGTCTTCCTGAAACATTAAATTTACTGGCTTTTATCCAAACAGAAGGTACGTCCTGAGAAGTTTCGAGAATCTCATGTTCTTGGAATTACAATTAGAATGATGATTACTTTTTTT
>JAKEPQ010000248.1:0-18327 GCA_024500445.1 Entomyzon cyanotis | reverse complement strand
ATTATGTATTTACTCCAATTAACCTAATTACTCCATTTACTGTAATTACCCCAATTACCATATTTACCCCAATTAATCAATTTACTCCAATTAACCTAATTATTCCATTTGCCTTATTTACCCCAATTACTGTATTATCCCCAATTACTGTATTTACCCCAATTAACCTAATTACTCCATTTACCATATTTGGTAATTATAGCTTTTGTGTTATTACAGAATTACATGATTATATAATTATTTATATATTTTTAAATACACATTTTTATACATATTTTTATATAAATGTTTACAAGGTAATTATTATCGATAGCGGTTATGTTAATGAGATGCTGACGATGCTAATGAGATGCTGATGATGCTAACGAGGTGCTGACGATGCTAACGAGGTGTTAATTGCACTAATTAGTCGCTGCAGATCGCTGCGTTCCTGTTCACCGTGTGTCACGTGGTGCTGCTGGTGCAGGATTGGTTCACTGACCTGGGGCTGTACAGGTGACCAGAGTGACCCTAAGTGACCCAAAAATGATCCCAAAATGACCCTAAAATGACCCAAAAATGATCTAAAAATGACCCAAAAATGATTCCAAAATTGAGTCCAAAATGACCGAAAAATGAGCCAAAATTACCCCAAAAATGACCTAAAAATGATCCTAAAAATGACCCTAAAGTGACCCAAAAGTGACCCTAAAATGATCCCAAAGTGACCCTAAAATTGAGCCATAAATGACCCAAAAATTACCCAAAATTACCCCAAAAATTACTCAAAAATTGGCTCCAAAATGGCCCAAAAATGACCCCAAAAGTGACTCTAAAGTGACCAAAAATGACCCAAAGTGACCCCAAAGTGACCTAAAAATGACCCCAGAAATTACCCCAAAATTGAGTCAAAAATGACCCAAAATTACCCCAAAAATGACTCCAAAATTGGCTCAAAAATGGCCCCAAAATTACCCCAAAAATGACCTAAAAATGATCCCAAAGTGACCCAAAAATGACACTAAAATTGAGCCATAAATGACCCAAAAATGACCCTAAAAGTGACCCTAAAATTGAGCCATAAATGGACCCAAAATTACCCCAAAAATGACTCAAAAATGGCCCAAAAATTACCCCAAAAATGACCTAAAAATGACTCAAAAATGATCCCAAAGTGACCCAAAAATGACCCCAAATTCCCCTCAGTTGCCCCAAACTGACCCCAAACGACCCCAAACTGCCCTATAAGTGACCCTAAATTACCCAAAATGACCCCAAATGACCCCAAACTGCCCATAAGTGACCCCAAAATGACCCCAAAAATGACACTAAAATGACCCTAAACAACCCAAAATCCCCCCAAACTGACCCCAAAGTGCCCCAAAATTCTCCCAAATTCCCCCCAATTGCCCCAAACTGACCCTAAAATCCCCCAAATCCCCCCAAATCCCCCAATCAGGTTCCTGCAGACAGCAGAGATGGTGAAACCGCCGACGCCGTCGCCGAGCCACGACTGCAGTGGGGCAGCGAGTGAGGAACCTGCCGAGTATTATCCACATTTGGGTAAAAAACCCTATAGATTGATCCTATAGATCCATCCTGACCCATAGAAACCCATAGATCCCAATAGATCTCCATAGAACCTAATAGAATCCCATAGAACCCCATAGATGTAACCCTGACTGCAGTGGGGCAGCGAGTGAGGAACCTGCTGAGTATTATCCACATTTGGGTAAAAAACCCTATAGAAAACCCTATAGATCCATCCTGACCCATAGAAACCCATAGATCCCAATAGAATCCTATAGAATCCTACAGAACCCTACAGAACCCCATAGAACTAGCCCTGACTGCAGTGGGGCAGCGAGTGAGGAACCTGCGGAGTATTATCCACATTTGGGTAAAAAACCCTATAGATTGATCCTATAGATCTGATCCTATAGATCTGATCCCATAGATTGACCCCATAGAGCTGATTTACCCCATAGATCCCATAGAACCCACAGATCTAACCCTGACTGCAGTGGGGCAGCGAGTGAGGAACCCGCCGAGTATTATCCTCATTTGGGTAAAAAACCCTATAGATTGATCCTATAGATCCATCCTGACCCACAGAATCCCATAGATCCCAATAGAATCCTATAGAACCCTATAGAACCCTACAGAACCCCATAGAACTATCCCTGACTGCAGTGGGGCAGCGAGTGAGGAACCCGCCGAGTATTATCCTCATCTGAGTAAAAAATCCTGTAGATTGATCCTATAGATCCATCCTGACCCATAGAAACCCATAGATCCCAATAGATCCCCATAGAACCTAATAGAATCCCATAGAACCCCACAGATGTAACCCTGACTGCAGTGGGGCAGCGAGTGAGGAACCCGCCGAGTATTATCCTCATCTGGGTAAAAATCCTGTAGATTGATCCTATAGATCCATCCTGACCCACAGAATCCCATAGAACCTAATAGAACCCCATAGAACCCTATAGATCCCCATAGATCTAAGCTGACTGCAGTGGGGCAGCGAGTGAGGAACTCGCGGAGTGTTATCCTCATCTGGGTAAATCCTATAGAAAACCCTATAGATTTACCCTGTAGGTTGATCCCATAGAGCTGATTTATCCCATAGAATCCCATAGACCCCATAGATCCCATAGAATCCTATAGATCTAGCGCTGACTGCAGTGGGGCAGCGAGTGAGGAACCTGCAGAGTATTATCCACATTTGGGTAAACCCTATAGAAAACCCTATAGAAAACCCTATAGATCCATCCTGACCCACAGAACTCCACAGATCTCATTTTTCGGGATTTCGGGAATTCCGATGTTCTGAGATTGATTTTTTTGGGGGATTTCGGGAATTTTGGGTTCCCAACCCCATTTTTTTGGGATTTCGGGGTTCCTGTATCAATTTTTTTGGGGGTTTTGGGTATCCTGGGTCAATTTTTTCGGGATTTTGGGAATTTCGGGATCCCAACCCCATTTTTTTGGGAATTTTGGGTATCCTGGATGGATTTTTTTTTGGATTTCGGGAATTTTGATGTTCTGGGATTGATCTTTTTGGGAATTTTGGGATCCCAAACCCATTTTTTTGGGGAATTTCGGGCTCCCAACCCCATTTTTTGGGGAATTTTGGGTTCCCAACCCCATATTTTTGGGAATTTCGGGATCCCAAACCCATTTTTTTGGGAATTTCAGGATCCCAAACCCATTTTTTGGGAATTTCGGGATCCCAAACCCATTTTTTTGGGGAATTTGGGGAATTTCGGGCTCCCAACCCCATTTTTTTTGAGAATTTTGGGAATTTTGGGTTCCCAGTGTTCGTCCAAACCCGAGCTTCCCCGAGAGTTTCTCCCCTCGGCGTTTGCGGCAAATGCAGAAAGTGCTGGGGAGGCTGATGGCTCACTCCAGGCTCAAGTACCGAGGTGAGTTTGGGGAATTTTGGGGATTTTGGGGGGTTTTGGGGTTTTGGGGGGTTTGGGGAATTTTGGGGAATTTTTTGGGGATTTTTGGGGAATTTTTTGGGGGGTTTTGGGGGATTTTTGGAGGAAAAATGAGGATTTTTTGGGGGGAAAATGAGGATTTTTTGGGGGGAAAAATGAGGATTTTTGGGGGAAATTTGGGATTTTGGGGTTTTGGGGGGTTTGGGGAATTTTGGGGAATTTTTTGGGAATTTTTGGGATTTTTTGGGGGGTTTTGGAGGGAAAATGAGGATTTTTTGGGGGGAAAATGGAGGTTTTTGGGGGGAAAATGGGAATTTTGGGGGATTTTGGGATTTTGGGGGGTTTGGGGAATTTTGGGGAATTTTTTGGGGGAAATGTGGATTTTTTGGGGGGGAAAAATGGGGATTTTGGGGGGCAAATGAGGATTTTTTAGGGGGAAATTAGGGTTTTTGGGGGAAATGTGTGGGGTTTGGTGGAAATTTGGGATTTTGGGGGGTTTTGGGATTTTGGGGAATTTTTTTGGGATTTTTTGGGAATTTTTTGGGAGGTTTTAGGGGATTTTTTGGGGGAAATGGGGATAATTTGGGGGGGAAAATGAGGATTTTTTGGGGGAAAATGAGGATTTTTGGGGGAAATTTGGGGGAAATTTGGGATTTTGGGGTTTTGGGGGGTTTGGGGAATTTTGGGGAATTTTTTGGGGATTTTGGGGAATTTTTTGGGGGACTTTGGGGGGGAAATGAGGATTTCTTGGGGGTGAAAATGGGAATTTTGGGGGGAAAATGGATTTTTGGGGGTATTTTAGGAGAAATTTGGGGTTTTGGGGGGTTTTGGGGGGAAAATGAGGATTTGGGGAATTGTTTGGGAATTTTTTTGGAATTTTTTGGGGGGTTTGGGGAATTTTGGGGACTTTTTTGAGGAATTTTTTGGGATTTTTTGGGGGATTTTTTGGGAGTTTTGGGGGAAAATGAGGATTTTTGGGGGAAATTTGGGGGAAATTTGGGATTTTGGGGGGTTTGGGGAATTTTGGGGAATTTTTTGGGGGATTTTTTGGGATTTTTTTGGGGATTTTTTGGGGGGTTTTGAGGGAAAATGAGGATTTTTGGGGGGATTTTGGGAGAAATTTGGGGGATTTTTTTGGAATTTTGGGGGAATTTGGGGAAATTTTGGGGAGATATAGGGGAATTTTTTTGGAATTGAGGAAATTTTGGGGGAATTTGGGGGATTTTGGGGAAATTTTGGCGATTTTGGGTTAAATTCCCGAGGTGGTTTTGGGGTAAATTTTAGGGATTTTGAAATGAACTTTTGGGGTGAATTTTTGGGGTTTTTTGGGTAAATCTTTGGGGGTTTTGGGGTAAATTTTTGGGGTAAATTTTTGGGGGTTTTTGGGGCAAATTTTTGGGGGTTTTTGGGGTAAATTGGGTTTTTGGGATAAATTTTTGGGGTAAATTTTGGGGGTTTTGGGGTAAATTTTTGGGGATTTGGGGTTAAATTCCCGAGGTGGTTTTGGGGTAAATTTTAGGGATTTTGAAATGAATTTTTGGGGTAAATTTTTGGGGTAAATTTTAGGGATTTTGCGATGAATTTTTGGGGGAAACTTTAGGGATTTTTGGGGTAAATTTTTAGGGTTTTTGGGGGTAAATTTTAGGGATTTTGAAATGAATTTTTAGGGTAAATTTTTGGGGGTTTTGGGTAAATTTTTGGGGGTTTGGGGGGCAAATTTTAGGGATTTTGAAATGAATTTTTGGGGTAAACTTTAGGGATTTTGGGGATAAATTTTGGGGGTTTTTGGGGTAAATTTTTGGGGTTTTTTTTGGGGCAAATTTTTGGGGTAAATTGGGTTTTTGGGGTAAATTTTTAGGTTTTTTTGGGGTAAATTTTTGGGGCAAATTTTTGAGGTTTTGGGGATAAATTTTTGGGGTTTTTGGGGTAAATTTTTGGGGATTTTGGGTTAAATCCCGAGGTGGTTTTGGGGTAAATTTTTAGTGTTTTGGGGTAAATTTTTGGGGTAAATTTTTTGGGTTTTTGGGGTAAATTTCTGGGGGTTTTGGGGTAAAATTTCGGGACTTTTTTGCCAAATTCCGGAACTTTCCCGCCAGGCTCTCTGTCCATGCGGGAATTCCTCCCCGGAAATTCGGGAAATTCGGGAATTTCGGGAAATTCGGGAATTTCGGGAATTCCTGCCGAGGCTGAGGTGAATCTCTTCCTGCTGCCGCCGCTGGAGGAGGAGAGCGAGGAGAGCTTGCCCCGGAGCGGTGCGCACCAGTATAAACCAGTACAGACCAGTACAGACCAGTGTGGACCAGTGTGGACCAGTATGGACCAGTATAAACCAGTATAGACCAGTATGGACCAGTTCAGACCAGTATGGACCAGTACAGACCAGTATGGACCAGTATAGACCAGTATGGACCAGTATGGACCAGTATAGACCAGTTCAGACCAGTATAAACCAGTATAGACCAGTATGGACCAGTTCAGACCAGTATGGACCAGTATGGACCAGTATGGACCAGTATAGATCAGTATAAACCAGTATAGACCAGTACAGACCAGTGTGGACCAGTATAGACCAGTATGGACCAGTATAGATCAGTATAAACCAGTATAGACCAGTACAGACCAGTATGGACCAGTATAGACCAGTATAAACCAGTATAGATCAGTATAAACCAGTATAGACCAGTACAGACCAGTGTGGACCAGTATAGACCAGTATGGACCAGTATAAACCAGTATAGACCAGTACAGACCAGTATGGACCAGTATGGACCGGTATAGATCAGTATAAACCAGTATAGACCAGTTCAGACCAGTTCAGACCAGTTCAGACCAGTATAGACCAGTTCAGACCAGTATGGACCAGTATGGACCAGTATAGACCAGTATGGACCAGTATAGACCAGTACAGACCAGTATGGACCAGTATGGACCAGTATAGACCAGTATGGACCAGTATAGACTAGTATAAACCAGTATAGACCAGTGTAGAACAGTATAGACCAGTATGGACCAGTATAGAGCAGTATAAACCAGTAGGGACCAGTATGGGCCAGTATAGAGCAGTTCAGACCAGTCCAGACCAGTATAGACCAGTATGGACCAGTATAAACCAGTTCAGACCAGTATAGACCAGTGTGGACCAGTATAAAACAGTATAGAGTAGTATGGACCAGTTCACACTAGTTAGACCAGTATAAACCAGTATAGACCAGTAGGGACCAGTACAGACCAGTTCGGACCAGTATAGACCAGTATGGACCAGTATGGACAAGTTCACACCAGTATAGACCAGTATAGACCAGTTCACACCAGTATAGAGCAGTATAGACCAGTATGGGCCAGTATAGACCAGTATAGACCAGTTCAGACTAGTTCAGACCAGTATAGACCAGTAGGGACCAGTATAGAACAGTATAGACCAGTATGGATCAGTATAGACCAGTATGGCCCAGTTCACACCAGTATACACCACTATAGACCAGTTCAGCCCAGTATAAACCAGTTCAGCCTAGCTCATCCCAGTCCATCCCAGTTCAACCCAGTTGCTCCCAATTCCCTCCCAGTACAAACCAGTTCCCTTCTAACCCCCAAAATCCCCATTTTTCACCCCAAAACCGCCGCGTTTTCCCCTCCCAGTCCAAACCAGTATAAACCAGTTCCATACCAGTTCCATCCCAGTCCCTCCCAGTCACTCCCAGTATCAACTAGTTCCCTTTTAACCCCCAAAATCCCCATTTCTCACCCCAAAATCCCCATTTTTCACCCCAAAACCGCCACGTTTTCTCCTCCCAGTCCCTCCCAGTATATCCCAGTTCATCCCAGTTCCATCCCAGTCCCTCCCAGTCTCTCCCAGTATAAACCAGTTCCCTTCTAACCCCCAAAACTCCCATTTTCCCTCCTAAAATCCCCATTTTCACCCCCAAAATCCCCATTTTTCACCCCAAAACCGCCCCGTTTTCTCCTCCCAGTCCCTCCCAGTCCCTCCCAGTACTCCCAGTACACACCAGTAACCGCAGTTCCCCCGCAGGAGGGGGAGGGGCTCTGTTCCCCGCCCTGCCCCCGTTCCGTGGCCGAGGGTCACTCGGGTCACTGCTGGCCAGGCTGAGGGGGAAAGTGCTGGCGGCGGCCAGATCCCAGTTATCCCACAGCCTGCTCACCGAGAGGAACTGGTGCGTACTGGGAGGGACTGGGACGGACTGGGAGGGACTGGGAGGGGATTGGGAGGGACTGGGAGGAGAAAACTGGGTGGTTTTGGGGTGAAAAATGGGGATTTTAGGAGGGAAAATGGGAGTTTGGGGGGAGAAAATGGGAGTTTTGGGGGTTAAAAGGGAACTGGTTTGTACTGGGAGAGACTGGGAATAAACTGGGAGGGACTGGGAGGAGAAAACACAGTGGTTTTGGGGTGAAAAATGGGGATTTTAGGAGGGAAAAAGGGAGTTTTGGAGGTAAAAAAGGGACTGGTTTATACTGGGATGGAACTGGGATGGAACTGGGAGGGACTGGTTTGGACTGGGAGGAGAAAACGCGGCGGTTTTGGGGTGGAAAATGAGGATTTTAGGGTGAAAAATGGGAGTTTTAGGGGGAAAGTGGGGATTTTAGGGGTTAAAAGGGAACTGGCTTATACTGGGATTGAACTGGGATGAACTGGGATGAAACTGGGAGGAACTGGGAGGGACTGGGAGGAGAAAACGGGGTGATTTTGGGGTGAAAAATGGGAGTTTTAGGGGTGAAAAATGGGAGTTTTAGGGGTTAAAAGGGAACTGGTTTATACTGGGAGAGACTGGGAATAAACTGGGAGGAACTGGGATTGAACTGGGATGGAACTGGGATGACCTGGTTTATACTGGGATGGACTGGGATGAACTGGTTTATACTGGGAGGGACTGGGAGGAGAAAACACGGCGGTTTTGGGGTGAAAAATGGGGATTTTGGGTTATACTGGGATGAACTGGGTTATACTGGGGTTGACTGGGAATGGACTGGGAGTGAACTGGGATGGACTGGGATGGAACTGGGAAGCCCACACTGGTCCATACTGGTCCATACTGGTCCGTACTGGTCCACACTGGTCCATGCTGGTTTATACTGGTCCATACTGGTCCATACTGGTCCAAACTGGTCCAAACTGGTCTGGCAGGTTCCACTACGCCGCGCGGATCTGGGACGGAGTGAAGAAATCCTCGGCGCTGGCCGAGTACGGTCGCTTACTGGGCTGAACTGGTTTATACTGGGATGAACTGGGAGAACCTCTCCAGACCAATAAAACCCAAAAAACCTCAAAAATCCTCTTGTTTTGGGTTTAATTAGCATTGAGTGTTAATTAGTCGTTAATTAGTTATCTCCTGAGGGGGAATTAGGGGAATTTTGGGGGAATTTTTTGGGATTTTTTGGGGGTTTTGGGGAATTTTTTGGGAATTTGGGGAAGTTTTGGGGAATTTTGGGGGTTTTGGGGATTTTTTTGGGAATTTTTGAGTATTTTTTTGGGAATTTTTGAGTATTTTTTTGGGGAATTTTTGGGGATTTTTTGGGGTTTTGGGGATATTTTTTTGGGAATTTTTGGGACTTTTTCGGGATTTTTTTGGGTTTGGGGGATTTTTTTTTGGAATTTTTGGGGAGTTTTTTGGATTTTGGGAAATTTTTTGGGATTTTGGGGAATTTTTGGGGTTTTGGGGAATTTGGGGAAGTTTTGGGGATTTTTTGGGGATTTTTTGGGGGGAATTTTTGGGAAATTTTTCAGGATCCTGGGGGAAGTTTGGGGGGAATTTTTGGGCTTTTGGGGATTTTTTGGGGATTTTTTGGGGTTTTGGGGGAGTTTTTGGGGGATTTGGGGAATTTTTGGGGATTTTTTGGGGAATTTTTCAGGAATTTGGAGGAATTTTTGGGAATTTTGGGGGAATTTCTGGGGATTTGGGGAATTTTTTGGGGAATTTTTGGGGAATTTTTTGGGGAAATTTTTTAGGTTTTTGGGGAAATTTTTTAGGTTTTTGGGGATTTTTTGGGGAATTTTTGGGGAATTTTTGGGGTTTTGGGGATTTTTTGGGGGAATTTTTTGGGGAATTTTTTGGGGATTTTTTTTTTTTTTGGTTTTTGGGGAATTTTTTGGGAATTTTTGGGGTTTTGGGGATTTTTTGGGGATTTTTGGGCTCCCGGGGAGTTTTTTGGGGGATTTGAATGAGATTTTGGATCATTTTTGGGTCATTTTGGGTCGATTTTGGGGGTTTTGGGGTCATTTTGAGTCATTTTCGGGTCATTTTTTGGGATTTTGGGTCATTTTTGGGTATTTTTCGATCGATTTTGGGCATTTTTGGCTCATTTTGGGTTTTTTTTTTCCAACACCCGAAAAACCCCGCGAGAATTTTGGCGCCAACCCCGCCCGCGCTCCGCCCCCTCCCCCTGATTGGCTGCCGCCGAAACCGGAAGTGCTCCTCGCCACGCCCCCTTCCCATCACCCCCGCGGCCTCCGGGCCCAAAGCTCATCCGGAAACTCCAAAAAATCCCAAAAAATCCCAAAAATCCCCAAAAAACCCCAAATTTCCCCCAAATTTCCCCCCAAATCGCCTCCCGGCTCAGCCATGACTTTGTTCCATTTCGGGAATTGCTTCGCTCTCGCCTATTTCCCCTATTTCATCACCTACAAGTGCAGCGGCCTGTGAGGGAACTGGGAGTACTGGTTTATACTGGGAGGGACTGGGAGGGACTGGGAGGAGAAATCGTGGTGGTTTTGGGGTGAAAAATGGGGATTTTGGGGTGGAAAAAGGGAGTTTTAAGGGTTAAAAGGGAACTGGTTTGTACTGGTTTGTACTGGGATGGAGCTGGGAGAGACTGGGAATCAAACTGGGATGAACTGGGATATACTGGGAGGGACTGGGAGGAGAAAACTGGGTGGTTTTGGGGTGAAAAATGGGGATTTTGGAGGTAAGAAGGGAACTGGTTTATACTGGTTTGTACTGGGATGGGACTGGGAGGGACTGGGAATCAAACTGGGATGGAACTGGGAGGGAACTGGGATGGAACTGAAGGGGTTAAAAATGGTATTTGGAGTCACTGGTTTATACTGGGATGAACTGGGATGGACTGGGATTGAACTGGGAAGCACTGGGAGAGACTGGGGTAAACTGGGAGGGAACTGGGAATCAAACTGGGAGGGACTGGGATGGAGTTGAAAGGGTTAAAAATGGGATTTGGGGTTACTGGTTTATACTGGGATGAACTGGGATTGAACTGGGATGGACTGGGAGAGACTGGGAATCAAACTGGGAGGGACTGGGATGGACTGGGATTGAACTGGGAGGGACTGGGATGAACTGGGAATCAAACTGGGAGGGACTGGGAGGGAACTGGTTTATACTGGGATGGACTGGGAGGGAACTGGGAATCAAACTGGGATGGACTGGTTTATACTGGGAGGAACTGGGATGGTGAACTGGTGTCACTGGGCAGGTGTGGAGGGGATGAACTGGTTTGTACTGGTTTATACTGGTGTTACTGGGCAGCTGGGGGGATATTAGCACTGAGTTTGTACTGGTTTGTACTGGTTTGTACTGGTTTATACTGGTTTGTAGTGATTTAGAGTTGTTTATATTGGTTTATTCTGGTTTATAGTGATTTATAGTGATTTATACTGGTTTATACTGGTGTATACTGGTTTGTAGCACTGAGTTTATACTGGCTTGTACTGGTTTGTAGCGATTTATACTGGTTTGTACTGGTTTATAGTGGTTTAGAGTTGTTTATACTGGTTTGTACTGGTTTATAGCACTGCGTTTATACTGGTTTATGTTGGTTCATACTGGTTTGTACTGGTTTGTACTGGTTTGTACTGGTTTATAGTGGTTTGTACTGGTTTATACTAGTTTATACTAGTTTATACTGGTGTATACTGGTGTATACTGGTTTATAGCACTAAATTTATACTGGTTTATATTGGTTTGTACTGGTTTAGAGTTGTTTATACTGGTTTGTACTGGTGTATACTGGTTTATAGCACTGAGTTTATACTGGTTTGTAGCGATTTATACTGGTGTATACTGGTTTATACTGGTTTGTAGTGACTTATACTGGTTCATACTGGTTTGTAGTGGTTTATACCGGTTTATAGCACTGAGTTTATACTGGTTTATGTTGGTTTATACTGGTTTGTACTGGTTTTTAGTGATTTATAGTGATTTATACTGGTGCATAGTGGTTTATACTGGTTTATACTGGTTCATAGTGGTTTATAGTGGTTTATACTGGTTTATAGCACTGAATTTATAGTGGTTTATATTGGTTTATACTGGTTTGTACTGGTTTATAATGATTTATAGTGGTTTGTACTGGTTCGTACTGGTCCGTACCGGTCCATACTGGTTGATACTGGTCTGTACCGGTCCATACTGGTTGATACTGGTCTGTACTGGTCCATACTGGTTCATACCAGTCTGTACTGGTCTGTACCGGTCCATACTGGTTGATACTGGTCTGTACTGGTCCGTAGCGGTCCATACTGGTTGATACTGGTCTGTACTGGTCCGTAGCGGTCCATACTGGTTGATACTGGTTGATACTGGTCTGTACTGGTCCATACTGGTTGATACTGGTCTGTACTGGGCAGGTCGGAGTACAGCGCGTTCTGGCGCTGCGTCCAGGCTGGAGCGACCCTACGTACTGGTGCAACTGGGAAAGGTGGGAGTGCAACTGGGAGCGACTGGGATCCAACTGGGAGCGACTGGGATCCAACTGGGAGCGACTGGGATCTAACTGGGAGCGACTGGGATCCAACTGGGAGTGACTGGGATCCAACTGGGAGCGACTGGGATCCAACTGGGAGTGACTGGGATCCAACTGGGAGCGACTGGGATCCAACTGGGAGTGACTGGGATCCAACTGGGAGCGACTGGGATCCAACTGGGAGTGACTGGGATCTAACTGGGAGCGACTGGGATCCAACTGGGAGTGACTGGGATCCAACTGGGAATCCCGAAATTGAACTGGGAGTGACTGGGATCCAACTGGGAGTGACTGGGATCTAACTGGGAATGACTGGGATCCAACTGGGAGTGACTGGGATCTAACTGGGAATGACTGGGATCCAACTGGGAGCGACTGGGATCCAACTGGGAGCGACTGGGATCCAACTGGGAGTGACTGGGATCCAACTGGGAGTGACTGGGATCTAACTGGGAATGACTGGGATCCAACTGGGAGTGACTGGGATCTAACTGGGAATGACTGGGATCCAACTGGGAGCGACTGGGATCCAACTGGGAGCGACTGGGATCCAACTGGGAGTGACTGGGATCTAACTGGGAGTGACTGGGATCCAACTGGGAGTGACTGGGATCCAACTGGGAGTGACTGGGATCTAACTGGGAATCTTGAAATTGAACTGGGAGTGACTGGGATCCAACTGGGAGTGACTGGGAGCTAACTGGGAATGACTGGGATCCAACTGGGAGTGACTGGGATCTAACTGGGAATGACTGGGATCCAACTGGGAGTGACTGGGATCTAACTGGGAATGACTGGGATCCAACTGGGAGTGACTGGGATCTAACTGGGAATGACTGGGATCCAACTGGGAGTGACTGGGATCCAACTGGGAGTGACTGGGATCTAACTGGGAATGACTGGGATCCAACTGGGAGTGACTGGGATCCAACTGGGAGTGACTGGGATCTAACTGGGAATCTTGAAATTGAACTGGGAGTGACTGGGATCCAACTGGGAGTGACTGGGAGCTAACTGGGAGTGACTGGGATCTAACTGGGAGTGACTGGGATCCAACTGGGATCTAACTGGGAATCTTGAAATTGAACTGGGAGTGACTGGGATCCAACTGGGAGTGACTGGGATCCAACTGGGAGTGACTGGGATCCAACTGGGAGTGACTGGGATCTAACTGGGAGTGACTGGGATCCAACTGGGAATGACTGGGATCCAACTGGGAATGACTGGGATCCAACTGGGAGTGACTGGGATCTAACTGGGAATGACTGGGATCCAACTGGGAGCGACTGGGATCTAACTGGGAGTGACTGGGATCTAACTGGGAATCTTGAAATTGAACTGGGAGTGACTGGGATCCAACTGGGAATGACTGGGATCCAACTGGGAATCCCGAAATTGAACTGGGAGTGACTGGGATCCAACTGGGAGTGACTGGGATCCAACTGGGAGTGACTGGGATCCAACTGGGAGTGACTGGGATCCAACTGGGAGTGACTGGGATCTAACTGGGAGTGACTGGGATCTAACTGGGAGTGACTGGGATCTAACTGGGAATGACTGGGATCCAACTGGGAGCGACTGGGATCTAACTGGGAATCTTGAAATTGAACTGGGAGTGACTGGGATCCAACTGGGAGTGACTGGGATCCAACTGGGAGTGACTGGGATCCAACTGGGAGTGACTGGGAGCTAACTGGGAATGACTGGGATCCAACTGGGAGTGACTGGGATCTAACTGGGAGTGACTGGGATCTAACTGGGAATCTTGAAATTGAACTGGGAGTGACTGGGATCCAACTGGGAGTGACTGGGATCTAACTGGGAATGACTGGGATCCAACTGGGAATGACTGGGATCTAACTGGGAATGACTGGGATCCAACTGGGAACGACTGGGATCCGACTGGGAGTGACTGGGATCTAACTGGGAATGACTGGGATCCAACTGGGAGTGACTGGGATCTAACTGGGAATGGCAACATCTAACTGGGAATGCTGAAAACCTAACTGGGAGTGACTGGGATCCAACTGGGAATTGCAAGATCCAACTGGGAATGACTGAGATCAAACTGGGAATTCCAAAGTTTAACTGGGAATGCTGAAAACCTAACTGGGAATCCTAAAATCTAACTGGGAATGACTGGGATCCAACTGGGAGTGACTGGGATCAAACTGGGAATCCCAAAATCTAACTGGGAATGCTGAAAACTCACCTGGGGATCCCAAAAACTCACCTGGGAATCCCCAGATATACCTGGGAATCGCAAAACTCACCTGGGGATCCTAAAACTCACCTGGGGATCCTAAATACACACCTGGGAATCCCAAAAACACACCTGAGGATCCCAAAAAACCCACCTGGGAATCCCAAATACACACCTGAGGATCCCAAAAAGACACCTGGGGATCCCAAAAACTCACCTGGAAATCCCAAAATTCACCTGGGGATCCCAAAATACCACCTGGGAATCCCCAAAACACACCTGAGGATCCCAAAAAGACACCTGGGGATCCCAAAAACTCACCTGGAAATCCCAAAATCTCCTTTTCTCTCCCCAGATGTTATTTTTAGCCACTTTTTTCCCCACCTGGGAAGGATCGTCGGGAGGCTACGACCTGGTGGGGGTGAGTGTGGGGGGAATCCCAAAATTTCCCCAAAAATCCCAACATTTCCCAAAAATCTGCCTGGAATTCCCGAAATCCCAAAATTTCCCTCAAAATCCACCCGAAAATCCCAAAATTTCCCCAAAAATCCCAAAATTCATCCCGGAAATCCCAAAATCTACCATGGAAATCTCAAAATTCACCCCAAAAATCCTAAAATTCACCCCAGAAATCCCAAAATTTCCCCAAAAATCTGCCTGGAAATCCCAAAATCCCAAAATTTCCCTGAAATCTTCCCAGAAATCCCAAAATTTCCTTCAAAATCCACCTGGAAATCCCAAAATTTCCCCAAAAATCCCAAAATTTCCCCAAAAATCTTCCCAGAAATCCCAAAATTTCCCTCAAAATCCACCTGGAAATCCCAAAATTTCCCCAAAAATCCTAAAATTCATTCTGAAAATCCCAAAATTCACCCTGAAAATGCCAAAATTCACCCTGAAAATTGCAAAATTCACCCAAAAATCCTAAAATTAATCCCAAAATCTACCGTGGAAATCCTAAAATTCACCCCAAAATCCTAAAATTCGCCCCAGAAATCCCAAAAGTCACCCCAAAAATCATCCTGGAAATCCCAAAATTCCAAAATTTCACTCAAATCCCCCCATTTCCCCCTCTTTACCATTTTTTCTCCATTTTTCCCCATTTTCCATCCAAATCCACCCCAAATCCCATTTTTTCCACCAATTTTCCTCTTTTTTTCCCCAATTTCACCCCAAATCCCTTTTTTTTCCCATTTTCTCCCGTTTTCCCCCCCAAAATCCCTTTTTCCCCCCCCAAAATCACAATTTTCCCCCATTTTCTCCCATTTTTACTCTTTTTCCCCATTTTCTCCCATTTTCTTCCTGTTTTCTCCCATTTTTACCCCCAAATCCCATTTTTTTCCCATTTCCTCCCATTTTTTCCCCCTTTTCTCCTGTTTTTCCCTCCAAAATCATTATTTTCTTCCATTTTCTCCCACTTCTCCCCATTTTCTCCCCATGCTTTTTCCCATTTCCTCCCATTTTTCCCCCCCCCAAAATCCCATTTTTTCCCCTCCAAAATCACCAATTTTTCCCGGTTTTTTCCATTTTCCCCCATTTTCTCCCTTTTTTCCCCTTTTCTCTCATTTTTTCCCCCCAAATCCCATTTTTTCCCAAAAAAAATCAATTTTTTCCCATTTCCTCCCATTTTTCTCATTTCCTCCCATTTTTTCTCATTTCCTCCCATTTTTTTCTCATTTTCTCCTGTTTTTCCCTCCAAAATCTCAATTCTTTCCCATTTCCTCCCATTTTTTCTCATTTCCTCCCATTTTTTTCCCCCAAAATCACATTTTTTCCCCCATTTTCTCCCATTTTCCCCCCCCAAATCCCATTTTTTTCCCTCCAAAATCCCATTTTCCCCATTTTCTCCCATTTTTTCCCCCCCAAATCCCCCAATTTTTCCCCGTTTTTTCCCATTTTTTCCCCCCCAAACTCACCATTTTTTCCCCGTTTTTTCCCGTTTTTTCCCGTTTTCCAGGAATTTCTCCGCGCCACAGTGGACGCCGCTGACCTCGGGGGTCTCCAGCTGGCCTTGGGCCGGGGAGGGGGCAGGGGAGAGCTCAGGATCCTGGTGGCTGCGCTGGGCTGGGCGAGCGCCGAGCTCCTGACCGCCAGGTGAGAATTTGGGGAATTTTGGGGAATTTTTTGGGATTTTTTCAGTGATTTTTTAGAATTTTTTTAGAATTTTTTCAGAATTTTTTGTTATTTTTTTGGAATTTTTGGTGATTTTTTTTGGAATTTTTTGCAATATTTTTGCCATTTTTTGCCATTTATTTTCGGAGAATTTTTTGCAAATTTTCAGGAATTTTAGAGAATTTTTTGGGAATTTTTGGGAATTTTTTTTTCAATTTTAGAAAATTTTTTTGCGAATTTTTGCAGTTTTTTGCGATTTTTTTGCAATTTTTTTGCCATTTTTTCCGATTTTTTTTTTTTAATATTTACAGAATTTTTGCTGATTTTGCAGAATTTTTGAATGTTTGGAAAAATCTTAGGGAGTTTTCAGGAATTTTAGAGAATTTTTGGAAAGTTTTGGGGAATTTTCGAGAAATATTTAGGAATTTTTGGGGTGATTTTGGGGAATTTTGGGGGAGAGCTCAGGATCCTGGTGGCTGCGCTGGGCTGGGCGAGCGCCGAGCTCCTGACCGCCAGGTGAGAATTTGGGGAATTTTGGGGAATTTGGGGAATTTTTTGGGATTTTTTCGGTGATTTTTTAGAACTTTTTTAGAATTTTTTTCAGAATTTTTTGTGATTTTTTTTGGAATTTTTGGTGATTTTTTTTTGGAATTTTTTTGCAATATTTTTGCCATTTTTAGGCCATTTATTTTCGGAGAATTTTTTGCAAATTTTCAGGAATTTTAGAGAATTTTTTGGGAATTTTTGGGAATTTTTTTTTTAATTTTAGAAAATTTTTTTGCGAATTGTTGCGATTTTTTTGCCATTTTTTTGCCATTTTTTTGCCATTTTTTTGCCATTTTTTCCGATTTTTTTTTTTAATATTTACAGAATTTTTGCTGATTTTGCAGAATTTTTGAATGTTTGGAAAAATCTTAGGGAGTTTTCAGGAATTTTAGAGAATTTTTGGAAAGTTTTGGGGAATTTTCGAGAAATATTTAGGAATTTTTGGGGTGATTTTGGGGAATTTTGGGGGAGAGCTCAGGATCCTGGTGGCTGCGCTGGGCTGGGCAAGCGCCGAGCTCCTGACCGCCAGGTGAGAATTTGGGGAATTTTGGGGAATTTTTGGGGAATTTTTTGGGATTTTTTTGGTGATTTTTTAGAATTTTTTTAGAATTTTTTCAGAATTTTTTGAGATTTTTTTGGAATTTTTTGTGATTTTTTTTGGAATTTTTTGTGCATTTTTTGCCATTTTTTGGTGATTTATTTTCGGTGATTTTTTGCAAATTTTTGGGAATTTTTAAAATTTTGGGAATTTTTGGGAATTTTTGGGAATTTTAGAGATTTTTTTGGGGAATTTTAAAATTTTTTGGGGATTTTTTGGGATTTTTTTATTTTTAGTGATTTTGTTTTGCAACTTTCAGAGAATTTTTTGGCGATTTCGCGGAATTAGTGAGTATTTTAGAAGTTTTTTTTTAGGGAATTTTTGTTAAATTTTAGAGGACTTTTGGGGAATTTTTTGGGGGAATTTTAGAGATTTTTGGAGAGGATTTTCGGGGTGATTTTGGTTTTGGAATTTTTTTGGGGAATTTGAGAGCTCAGGATCCTGGTGGCTGCACTGGGCTGGGCGAGTGCCGAGCTCCTGACAGCCAGGTGAGAATTTGGGGAATTTTGGGGAATTTTGGGGAATTTTTTGGGATTTTTTTGGTGATTTTTTAGAATTTTTGATTTGGATTTTTTGGATTTTTTTGGCGATTTTTGGCGGTTTTTTTGGCCTTTTTTTTCAAATTTGTATGTCATTTTCTTCACCTATTCTCAGAGAAATTTTTTCCCAATTTCCAGGAATTTTAGAGATTTTTTTGGGAATTTTTTTTGCAATTTTTTTGCAATTTTTAGAAA
>JAKEPQ010000247.1:0-13959 GCA_024500445.1 Entomyzon cyanotis | reverse complement strand
ACAGGGGAGCACACCTGGGCAGGTGAGACACACCTGGGCATGGGAACCAACCACCCCTGGAACCTGCAGGTGAGACAGGTGAGCACACCTGGGCAGGTGAGACACACCTGAGCATGGGAACCAACCACCCCTGGAACCTGCAGGTCAGACAGGTGAGGCAGGTGAGCACATCTGGGCAGGTCAGCACACCTGGGCGGGTCAGACACACCTGGGCAGGTCAGCACACCTGGGCAGGTCAGACAGGTATGCAGGGAGAGGCCAGGTGGTGCCCAGGTGTTCCAGGGGATTCAGGTGTTTGGGGTTCTCAGGTGTTCCCAGGTATCCTGAGAAGTTCCCAGGTGTCCAAAGCTGTTCCCAGGTGTCCCTTGGGGCTGCCAGGTGTGCTCAGAGTGTCCCCAGGTGTGCTCAGGGTGTCCTCTGGTGGGCAGGGTGTGGCACAGGTGAGCTCAGGGCGTGGCTCAGGTGAGGGCGGGGCTCAGGTGATCAGGGCGGGGCTGCCCAGGTGAGGGCATGGCTCAGGTGAGGGTGTGGCTCAGGTGATACGGGCGTGGCCCAGGTGAGCTCAGGGTGTCGCCAGGTGTGCGCAGGGCAGGGCTCAGGTGATCAGGGTGGGGCTGCCCAGGCGAGGGCGTGGCTCAGGTGAGCTCAGGGTGTCCCAAGGTGAGGGCGTGGCTCAGATGATCAGGGCCCAGGTAAGGGTGTGGCTCAGGTGAGCTCAGGTTGTCCCCAGGTGTGTGCAGGGCGTGGCCCGGGTGAGCTCAGGTTGTCCCCAGGTGTGTGCAGGGCGTGGCCCAGGTGAGCTCAGGTTGTCCCCAGGTGTGTGCAGGGCGTGGCTCAGGTGAGGGCGTGGCTCAGGTGATCAGGGCCCAGGTGAGGGCGTGGCGCAGGTGAGGGCGTGGCGCAGGTGAGGGCGTGGTGCAGGTGATCAGGGCAGGGCTGCCCAGGTGAGGGCGTGGCTCAGGTGAGCTCAGGGTGTCCCCAGGTGAGGGCGTGGCGCAGGTGGCTCACCTGATGGGCATGAAGTTGAAGACGTTGGGCATTCCCGGGCAATAGCAGAGGAAGCAGCCGATGCACACCTGGAACACGATGGCGACCAGCAGGGTGCGGTTCCTGCGGGGAGAGAGACACCTGGGCACTCACCTGGACACACCTGTGTGTCACCTGGGGCACCTGGACACACCTGTGTGTCACCTGTGTGTCACCTGTGTCACCCATTGCCAACCCATTGCTTTTGCCAAACAGCACATCGGTGATCTGACTGTACCTGTCCACACCTGTCCACACCTGTCCACACCTGTCCATACCTGTCCGTATCTGTCCATACCTGTCCATACCTGTCCATACCTGTCCATACCTGTCCATACCTGTCCCAGGTGAGTTACCTGAGCAGCCCCTGCTGGAACAAGGATAACCTCCGCGTTTTGCGGATCAGCACGTCGGCGATCTGTCTGTACCTGTCTGTACCTGTCCATACCTGTCTGTACCTGTCCGTACCTGTCTGTACCTGTCCGTACCTGGCTGTACCTGTCCGTACCTGTCCATACCTGTCTGTACCTGTCCGTACCTGTCTGTACCTGTCTGTACCTGTCCGTACCTGTCCGTACCTGTCCGTACCTGTCCCAGGTGAGTTACCTGAGCAGCCCCTGCTGGAACAGTGACAGTCTCCGTGTTTTGCGGATCAGCACGTCGGCGATCTGGCACATCTCGATGCTGATGAAGAACACGGTGTAACAGGTGTACTGCTGGTACCTGCGCTGCCCGAACGTCTGCGGGGCGAGGGGCTCAGGTGAGCGCGGGGCGGGGCCAGGTGAGCGGGGGGAGGGGAGGGGAGGAGGCCACGCCCACCCATTGCTGGCCGTAGCTGTCCTGCAGCTCCTGGTCGTGCTGGTCCTCCCAGCGCGGCCGCAGGCCGAGCACCAGCAGTGGCCACCAGCCCTCCTGGGCCATGGCCACAAAGTAGTCCGTGAACCCCGCGAAGGACTGGATCGCACCTGCACAGGTGAGAGAGACAGGTGAGACAGGTGAGAATGGGATTGGATAGCACCTGGACAGGTGAGAATGAGAGTGAGGCAGGTGAGGTTTGTGGCCACCAGCCCTCCTGGGCCGTGGCCATGAAGTAGTCCGTGAAACCGGCAAACGATTGGATCGCACCTGCACAGGTGAGACAGGTGAGACAGGTGAGATAGGTGAGTGATGGACAGGTGAGAGATGGACAGGTGAGAGTGAGAGTGGGGCAGGTGAGGTTTGTGGCCACCAGCCCTCCTGGGCCATGGCCACGAAGTAGTCCGTGAACCCCGCGAAGGACTGGATCGCACCTGCACAGGTGAGAGAGACAGGTGAGACAGGTGAGAGATGGACAGGTGAGAGTGAGAATGGCCAAGGACCAGCAGTGGCCACCAGCCCTCCTGGGCCATGGCCACGAAGTAATCTGTGAAACCTGCGAAGGACTGGATCGCACCTGCACAGGTGAGAGAGACAGGTGAGACAGGTGAGAATGGGACAGGTATGGACAGGTGAGAGATGGACAGGTGAGAGTGAGAATGGCCAAGGACCAGCAGTGGCCACCAGCCCTCCTGGGCCATGGCCACGAAGTAGTCCGTGAACCCGGCAAATGATTGGATCGCACCTGCACAGGTGAGACAGGTGAGACAGGTGAGTAATGGACAGGTGAGAGATGGACAGGTGAGAATGAGAATGGGATTGGATAGCACCAGGACAGGTGAGAATGAGAATGGGATTGGATAGCACCAGAACAGGTGAGAATGGGACAGGTGAGATGGGAGAGGTGAGAATAGGACTGAATCGCATCTGGACAGGTGAGAGATGGACAGGTGAGACAGGTGAGAATGAGAATGGGACTGACTCACACCTGGACAGGTGAGAATAGGACAGGTGAGATGGGACTGAATCATGCCTGGACAGGTGAGAATGGGACTGGATTGCACCTGGACAGGTGAGGTGGCACAGGTGAGAATGGGACAGGTGAGGAGGGACAGGTGAGGGCAGGACAGCTGTCCAGGTGTGTGAGAAGCAAAGGAACGAAGAACTCACGGGTGTCCAGAGCTCCAATTCCAGGTGATGCATCCAGGTGAGACACACCTGGCCACACCCTCACCTACCCGGAAGTGTGAATAACCCAGGTGAGGCTCACCTGGCCACGCCCTCACCTACCCGGAAGTGTGAATAACCCAGGTGAGACACACCTGGCCACGCCCTCACCTATCCAGAATCCCCAATTAACCAGGTGAGGCTCACCTGGCCACGCCCTCACCTATCCAGAATCCCCAATTAACCAGGTGAGGCTCACCTGGCCACACCCTCACCTATCCAGAATCCCCAGTTAACCAGGTGAGACACACCTGGCCACGCCCTCACCTATCTGGAAGTAGGAGTACGCCGCCAGCGGCTCGTTGACCAATCGGTCGCGCCGAGGGTTCCGCGGCTTCAGGTGCATGATGTCACTCTCGGCTCGTTCGTAGGCCAGCGACACCGAGGGGAACTGCGGGACAGGTGAGACAGGTGAGACAGGTGAGACAGGTGAGCCCAGGTGAGACAGGTGAGACAGGTGAGCACAGGTGAGACAGGTGAGCACAGGTGAGCACAGGTGAGACAGGTGAGACAGGTGAGCCCAGGTGAGGGGCTGGCCACGCCCACGCACCTGAGAAATCACAAAATCCACCCAAAGAACCCCAAAATCCACCCGGAATGACCCCAAAATACACCTGAGTGACACTGAAATACACCTGAGAGACACCAAAATGCACCTGAGAGACCTCTGGGTGTGATTTGGGGTGGAATTTGGGGATTTTGGGACTCCCAGGTGTGCCCAGGTGAGCCCAGGTGCACCAGGTGAACTCTCGATGAAGAGGATAGTGATGCAGCCCAGGTGATCAGTGATTATTTGGGGCAGAATTTTGGGGATTTTGGGGCTCCCAGGTGTATCCCAGGTCTGCCCAGGTGTGCCAGGTGAACTCTCAATGAAGAGGATGGTGACGCAGCCCAGGTAATCATTGATCCCTGGCTGCGATTTGGGGTGGAATTTGGGGATTTTTGGATTCCCAGGTGTGCCCAGGTGTGCCCAGGTGACTCATGATGTCGGTGCAGAGCTCGATGAAGAGGATGGTGATGCAGCCCAGGTGATCAGTGATTATTTGGGGCGGAATTTGGGGGATTTTGGGGCTCTCAGGTGTGCCCAGGTGTGCCCAGGTGTGCCCAGGTGAGCCCAGGTGTGCCCAGGTGAGCCCAGGTGTGCCCAGGTGACTCACGATGTCGGTGCAGAGCTCGATGAAGAGGATGGTGATGCAGCCCAGCGGCAGAGGGACGCTGCAGGTGATGTAGATCAGGTAAGGCGTCAGCTCAGGTATGTTCTTGGTCAAGGTGTACGCGATCGACTTCTTCAGGTTGTCGAAAATCAGGCGGCCTGGGGGGGAGGGGAAATCCCGAAAAATCCCAAAAATGAGTGGGCGTGGCCGGGAGGAATCCCGAAAAATCTGCCAAAAAATCCCAAAATTCGAGTGAAATTTGGATGAAATTTGGTCAAAAAACCTTCAAAATTTGGTGTGAATTCATTGAAATTCAGAGCCAAAATTGACCCAAAATTGACCCCAAGTTGACCCAAAATAGACCAAAATTGACCCAAAATTGATCCCAATTTGGCGACGTGGGGGGAGGGGAAATCCCAAAAATGAGTGGGCGTGGCTGGGAGGAATCCCGAAAAAATCCCCCCAAAAATCCCCGAAAAAATCCCGAAATTCCAGTGAAATTTGGATGAAATTTGGTGAAAAAACCTTCAAAATTTGGTGTGAATTCATGGAAATTCAGAGCCAAAATTGACCAAAATTGATCCCAAAATTGACCTAAATTGACCCTAAATTGACCCAAAATTGATCCCAAATTGACCCGAAATAGATCCCAAAATTGACCCCAAATTGTCCCAAAATTGACCCCAAATTGACCCAAAATTGACCCAAAATTGATCCCAAATGGATCAATTTTCCCTAAAATTCGCTAAATTTTGCCACAAATTGCCTTAAAATTTGCCCCAAATCCATCAAAATCCAACCCAAACTCCCCAAAATTGACCCAAAATTACCCCAAAGTGTCCCCAAATGTCCCCAAAGTGTCCCCAGGTGTCACCCTGCTCGACGCCGGTGACGATGGAGGCGAAGTCTGACCCCAGAGTGACCAAAACTGACCCCAAACTGACCCAAAACTCCCAGAAAATGACCCAAAACTGACCCAAATCGATACAAACTGTCCCCAAATGTCCCCAGATTGTCCCCAGGTGTCACCCTGCTCGACGCCGGTGACGATGGAGGCGAAGTTGTCGTCCAGCAGGATCATGTCGGCGGCGTTCTTGGCGGCGTCGGACCCCGCGATGCCCATGGCCACCCCGATGTCCGCCCTCTTCAGCGCCGGCGAGTCGTTCACGCCGTCACCCGTCACCGCCACGATGGCGCCCTGGGGACACGGGGACATGGGGACATGTTGGGGACATTGGGGATATTGGGGATGTTAGGGACACTGGGGACATTAATAGGGATTTGGGGACATTGGGGACGTTAGGGACATTGGGGACATTGGGGGACATTGGGGGTGTTGGGGATATTGGGGACATTAATGGGGATTTGGGGACTTTGGGGACATTGGGGATGTTGGGGACATTGGGGACATTGAGGGTGTTGGGGACATTGGGGACATTGGGGACATTGAGGGTGTTGGGGACATTGGGGACAGTGTTGGGGATATTGGGGATATTTGGGGATGTTGGGGACATTGGGGGTGTTGGGGATGTTGGGGACATTAATGGGGATTTGGGGACATTGGGGACATTGAGGATATTTGGGGACACTGGGGACATTGGGGATATTGGGGACATTGAGGACATTGGGGACATTGGGGATTTGGGGACATTGGGGGTGTTGGGGATGTTGGGGACATTAATGGGGATTTGGGGACATTGGGGACATTGAGGATATTTGGGGACACTGGGGACATTGGGGATGTTGGGGACATTGAGGACATTGGGGACATTAATGGGGATTTGGGGATGTTGGGGACATTGGGGACATTGGGGATTTGGGGACATTGGGGACATTTGGGGACATTGAGGATATTTGGGGACATTGGGGACATTAATGGGGATTTGGGGACATTGGGGACGTTGGGGACATTGAGGATATTTGGGGTGTTGGGGACATTTGGGGACATTGGGGACAGTGTTGGGGATATTGGGGATAGTTGGGGACATTGGGGACATTGGGGACGTTAGGGACATTGGGGGTGTTGGGGATGTTGGGGACATTTGGGGTGTTGGGGACGTTGGGGACATGAATGGGGATTTGGGGACATTGGGGACATTGGGGATATTGGACATTTGGGATATTTGGGGACTTTGGGGACATTGGGGATATTGGGGATGTTGTCCCCAGATGTCCTCAATGTCCCCCAATGTCCCCAAATCCCCAGCAATGTCCCCAGTCTGTCCCCCCGCTGTCTCCTGGCTGTCCCCAAATGTCCCCAATGTCCCCAGATCCCCAGTGATGTCCCCAATCCCCCACTGTCCCCCCGCTGTCCCCTGGCTGTCCCCTGGCTGTCCCCAATGTCCCCAGTGTTCCCAAATCTCCAATGTCCCCAATGTCCCCGATATCCTTAATGTCCCCAACGTCCCAAAATCCCCATTAATGTCCCCACTGTCCCCAATGTCCCCAACACCCCCAGTGTCCCCAAATCCCCAATGTTCCCAAATCCCCAGTGTCCCCAATGTCCCCAATGTCCCAAACGTCCCCAAATGTCCCCAAATCCCCATTAATGTCCCCACTGTCCCCTCACTGTCCCCTCACTGTCCCCAATATCCCCAATGTCCCCAATATCCCCAATGTCCCCAAATGTCCCAAATGTCCCAAATGTCCCAAATGTCCCTAAATGTCCCCAATGTCCCAAATGTCCCAAATGTCCCCTCACTGTCCCCACTGTCCCCTCACTGTCCCCAATATCCCCAATGTCCCCAATGTCCCAAATGTCCCAAATGTCCCCAAATGTCCCCAAATGTCCCCAAATGTCCCCAATGTCCCAAATGTCCCAAATGTCCCAAATGTCCCCTCGCTGTCCCCACTGTCCCCACCAGGCGCTGGCAGCTCTCCACGATGACGAGTTTCTGCTGAGGTGACGTTCTGGCAAAAACCATCTCGGGGTGAAGAGTGAGCTGCTCCTCCAGCTCACCTGGCGACATGGCGGCCAGGTGTGCGCCCGTGATCACCTGGGCGCGGGCCTGCCTGGGGACACGGGGACAGGGACACCTGAGCAGGTGTGACACACCTGGGAGTGTCACACACACACACCTGGGACAGCCACTCACACACCTGGCAGTGTCACACACACACCTGGAAGTGTCACACACACACCTGAGTGTCACACACACACCTGGCAGTGTCACACACACACCTGGGACAGCCACTCACACACCTGGCAGTGTCACACACACACCTGGCAGTGTCACACACACACCTGGGACAGCCACTCACACACCTGGCAGTGTCACACACACACCTGGAAGTGTCACACACACACCTGAGTGTCACACACACACCTGGGACAGCCACTCACACACCTGGGAGTGTCACACACACACCTGGGACAGCCACTCACACACCTGGCAGTGTCACACACACACCTGGCAGTGTCACACCTGGCAGTGTCACACCTGTGCAATGTCACTCACACACCTGGCAGTGTCACACCTGGCAGTGTCACACACCTGTGCAATGTCACACACCTGGCAGTGTCCCACCTGGATTGTGTCACTCACACACCTGGATTGTGTCACACACACCTGGGCAGTGTCACTCACACAGCTGGCAGTGTCCCACCTGGTCCCACCTGGCAGGTGACTCACCTGGGGTCCACCTGCTCGAGCGGCAGCCGCAGCCGCCTGGCCAGCTCCTCGGGGGTCTCGCTGCCCTCCGAGATGATTCCCACCGCCGCCGCGATGGCCTTGGCCGTGATCGGGTGGTCACCTGTCACCATGATCACCTGCGCGACACCGGGGGTCACCTGGGCTCACCTGAGCTCACCTGGGGCTCAGCTGGGGTCACCTGGGATCACCTGGGCTAACCTGGGCTAACCTGGGGTCACCTGGGCTCACCTGAGCTCACCTGGGGCTCAGCTGGGGTCACCTGGGATCACCTGGGCTAACCTGGGCTCACCTGAGCTCACCTGGGGCTCAGCTGGGGTCACCTGGGATCACCTGGGCTCACCTGGGGTAACCTGGGCTCACCTGAGCTAACCTGGGGCTCACCTGGGGTCACCTGGGATCACCTGAGCTCACCTGGGCTAACCTGGGGCTCACCTAGGCTCACCTGGGCTCACCTGGAGCTCACCTGGGGCTCACCTGGGGTCACCTGAGCTCACCTGGGGTCACCTGGGGCTCACCTGAGCTAACCTGGGGTCACCTGGGCTAACCTGGGGCTCACCTTCGTGACACCTGCGGTCACCTGGGGTCACCTGAGCTCACCTGGGCTAACTTGGGGCTCACCTGAGCTCACCTGCGGCTCACCTGAGCTCACCTGAGCTAACCTGGGGCTCACCTGAGCTAACCTGGGGTCACCTGAACTAACCTGGGGCTCACCTAGGGTCACCTGAGCTCACCTGGGGTCACCTGGGCTCACCTGGGGCTCACCTGGGCTCACCTGGGATCACCTGGGCTCACCTGAGCTCACCTGCGGCTCACCTGGGCTCACCTGGGGTTCACCTGGGGGCTCACCTAGGGTCACCTGAGCTCACCTGGGCTAACCTGGGGCTCACCTGGGCTAACCTGGGGCTCACCTAGGGTCACCTGAGCTCACCTGGGCTAACCTGGGATCACCTGGAGCTCACCTGCGGCTCACCTGCGGCTCACCTGAGCTCACCTGGAGCTCACCTGGAGCTCGCCTGGGGCTGCTTGGATGGCAGTGACCCCAAATCCCTCAATCCCAAAATCCCTAAATCCCTAAATTCCTACATTCCTACATTCCCAAATTCCTAAATCCCCACTGTCCCCAATGTCCCCAATATCCCCACTGTCCCCAGCATTCCCCATGTCCCCACTGTCCCCAATGTCCCCAATGCTCTCAGTGTCCCCAACATCCCCAAATGTCCCCAATGTCCCCAATGTCCCCAATGTCCCCAACACCCCCAACATCCCCAATATCCCCAATGTCCCCAATGTCCCCACTGTCCCCAATGTCCCCAGTGTCCCCACCCGTATCCCGGCTGTCCGGCACTTGCGCACGGCCTGTGGCACGGTGGCCTTTGGGGGTCAATCATTCCCAATGTCCCCAATGTCCCCAAATCCCCAGTGTCCCCAAATCCCCAATGTCCCCTCTGTCCCCAATGTCCCCAGGGTCCCCAGTGTCCCCAATGTCCCCAGTGTCCCCATGTCCCCACCCGTATTCCCGCTGTCCGGCACTTGCGCACGGCCTGCGGCACGGTGGCCTTTGGGGGTTGATCATCCCCAATGTCCCCAATGTCCCCTCTGTCCCCAATGTCCCCAATGTCCCCAGTGTCCCCAGTGATGTCCCCAGTGTCCCCATGTCCCCACCCGTATTCCCGCTGTCCGGCACTTGCGCACGGCCTGCGGCACGGTGGCTCTCGGCGGGTCGATCAGTGACACGAGGCCAGCGAAGCAAAGTCCCTGTGCCACCTCGGGGAGCGACTCGGGGTCCGTGCCCTTGGGGACAGTGCCGGCGGGCAGCCAGCGGGAGCAGAACCCTGGGGACAGCAGGGACAGCACTGGGGACATTGGGGACACTGGGGACATTGGGGACACTGGGGACATTGGGGACATTGGGGACATCATTGGGGACAGTGCCAGCCGGGAGCCAGCAGGAGCAGAACCCTGGGGACAGCAGGGACAGCATTGGGGACATCATTGGGGACAGTGCCAGTGGCAGCAGAACTCTGGGGACATTGGGGACATCACTGGGGACAGTGATGGGGACATTGGGGACACTGAGGGGACAGTGCCAGCTGGGAGCCAGTGGGAACAGAACCCTGGGGACATTGGGGACATCATTGGGGACATTGGGGACATCACTGGGGACACTGGGGACATCACTGGGGACAGTGCCGGCGGGCAGCCAGCGGCAGCAGAACCCTGGGGACATTGGGGACAGTGATGGGGACATTGAGGGGACATTGGGGACATTGGGGACATTGGGGACTGAAATGAGGGAGCAATGGGGGAGGGGTCCCACACCCTCCCCTTCCCCCCACCCCCACGCCCCTCCCCCACCTCAGGCCCCTCCCCCACTCACCCCTCCCCCACCCCCCCAGCCCCCACTCGCCCCTCCCCCCTCTCGCCCCTCCCCCCACTCACCCAGCACGCGCTCGCCCCTCCCCCCCCAGCTGGCCGTAGGCCTCCTCGAAGCTCTGCGTCCACTGCGGGTCCAGCGGCACCTCCTGCCCCCCCTGCAGCGCCCCCCGGCAGCGTTCCAGAACCTTCTCGGGGGCTCCCTTCAGCACCAGCAGCTGCCGCGAGCCGCAGTCGTGCACCGACACCTGCGACAGGTGAGACACAGGTGAGACACACCTGAGATACACCTGATACACCTGCAATACACCTGACAGCCACTCGGGGCTCCCTTCAGCACCAGCAGCTGCCGCGAGCCGCAGTCGTGTACCGACACCTGCGACAGGTGAGACACAGGTGAGACACACCTGAGATACACCTGATACACCTGCAATACACCTGACAGCCACTCGGGGCTCCCTTCAGCACCAGCAGCTGCCGCGAGCCGCAGTCGTGTACCGACACCTGCCGGGCAGGTGAGAGACAGGTGTGACACACCTGGGATACACCTGAGATACCTGCAATACACCTGAGATACACCTGGGATACACCTGAGATACACCTGAGACACCTGGGATACACCTATCTGCCCTCCTTGTGCACCGACACCTGCTGGACAGGTGAGGAGACAGGTGTGACACACCTGGGATACACCTGAGACACCTGGGATACATCTAGGATACACCTGAGACACCTGGGAGACACCTGGGAGACACCTGGGATACACCTGAGACATCTAGGACACACCTGAGACACCTGGGACAGGTGATGATACAGGTGTGACACACCTGAGATACACCTGAGACACCTGAGATACACCTATCTGCCCGCCTTGTGCACTGACACCTGCGACAGGTGAGACACAGGTGAGACACACCTGGGATACACCTGGGATACCTGGGATACACCTGTTGTCAATCACCCATCAATCAATCGATCTCAACTGGAACTTGTTGGTGGCATTGAAAGGTAACTGTGCCCTGTCAATCACCTGTCAATCAACTGTCAATCACCTGTCAATCACCCATCAATCACGGATCAATCACCCATCAATCACCTGTCAATCACCCATCAATCACCTGGAACTTGTTGCTGGAGTTGAAAGGTAACTATGCCCTGTCAATCACCTGTCAATCACCTGTCAGCCACCTGTCAGTCGCCTGTCAATCGCCTGTCAATCACTCACCAATCACTCACCAATCACGGATCAATCACCGATCAATCAATCACCTGGAACTTGTTGCTGGAGTTGAAAGGTAACTGTGCCCTGTCAATCACCCATCAATCACTGATCAATCAATCACCAATCAATCACGGATCAATCAATCACCTGGAACTTGTTGCTGGAGTTGAAAGGTAGCTCTGCCCTGTCAATCACGGATCAATCACTCACCAATCACGGATCAATCACCAATCAATCAATCAATCGATCAGTCTCACCTGGAACTTGTTGCTGGAGTTGAAAGGTAGCTCTGCCCTGTCAATCACGGATCAATCACTCACCAATCACGGATCAATCACCGATCAATCAATCAAGCGATCGATCAGTCTCACCTGGAACTTGTTGCTGGAGTTGAAAGGTAACTCTGCCACCTTCGGCTGGCGCCCCCTAGCGGCCGACACCGACCCCACTGTCACCTCGGCGAACTTGAGCAGCGCGGTCTCTGACGCGTCACCGATGACGTCACGCTGGGGGCGGGGCCGCCGTCAGGGACACGCCCACCTGCCCTCCCCTCCCGCCGGGTGGAGCTCCCAGTTCATCCCAGTTCATTCCCAGTTCATCCCAGTTTATCCCAGTAACTCCCAGTTTATCCCAGTTCGTTCCCAGTTCATTCCCAGTAACTCCCAGTTCATTCCCAGTTCATTCCCAGTAACTCCCAGTTCATCCCAGTTCATCTCAGTTCATTCCCAGTGCCTCCCAGCTCATCCCAGTAGCTCCCAGTGCCTCCCAGTTCCCTCCCAGTAACTCCCAGTTTATCCCAGTTCATTCCCAGTAACTCCCAGTTCATCCCAGTTCATCTCAGTTCATTCCCAGTGCATTCCCAGTAACTCCCAGTTCATCTCAGTTCATTCCCAGTGCCTCCCAGTTCCCTCCCAGTAGCTCCCAGTTTAACCCAGTGCCTCCCAGTCCCTCCCAGTCCATCCCAGTTCATCCCAGTGCCTCCCAGTTTATCTCAGTTCCCTCCCAGTTTATCCCAGTGCCTCCCAGGTCATCCCCAGTGCCTCCCAGTAACTCCCACTCCCTCCCAGTCCATCCCAGTCCATCCCAGTGCCTCCCAGTCCCTCCCAGTCCCTCCCAGTCCCCCCAGTACCCACCTGGGCCACAGGTACGTCGTCCTGGCCAGGTTTGAACTGGGCGCGGTTGCACAAGGTGATCACCTGGCTCAGCATCGCCCAGGTCTCTGACGATTGGTCGAAGCCCTGACCTGGGGAGGGACAGGTGAGCTCACCTGGGGGGCCCGGCTGTGGAGCCAGGTGCGGATCCAGGTGTGTGTGGGAGATTCGGGATGGATCCAGGTGCGGATCCAGGAAATTTGGGGTGGATCCAGGTGTGGATCCAGGTGTGAGCAGGAGATTTGGGGCAGATCCAGGTGTGGATCCAGGTGTGTGTAGGAGATTCAGGATGGATCCAGGTGTGGATCCAGGTGTGAGCAGGAGATTTGGGATGGATCCAGGTGCCCAGGTGTGTCCCCTGTTATGCCCCAGGTGAGCCCCAGGTGTGCCCCAGGTGGATGTGGGAGATATGAGATGGATCCAGGTGAGGATCCAGGTGTGAGCAGGAGATTTGGGATGGATCCAGGTGCCCAGGTGTGCCCCAGGTGAGCCCCAGGTGTGCCTCAGGTGTGCCCCAGGTGCCCCCAGGTGTGCCCCAGGTGCTGCCAGGTACCCCAGGTACCCCAGGTGTGCCCCCAGGTGTGCTCCAGGTGCCCAGGTGACCCCAGGTGTACCCCAGGTGAGCCCCAGGTGTCCCCAGGTGAGCCCCAGGTGTGCCTCAGGTGTTCCCCAGGTGCCCCTAGGTGCCCAGGTGTGCCCCAGGTGTGCCCCAGGTGTGCCCCAGGTGCCCCCGGGTGCCCCCAGGTGTGCCCAGCTGTGTCCCAGGTGCACCCAGGTGCCCCTAAGTGACCCCAGGTGCCCAGGTGTGCCCCAGGTACCCCCAGGTGTGCCCAGGTGTGCCCCAGGTATGCCCCAGGTATACCCCAGGTGTGCCCCAGGTGCCCCCAGGTGTGCCCCCAGGTGCCCCAGGTATCTCCAGCTGTGCCCCCAGGTGCCCCGAGGTGCGCCGCCCACCTGACTGGTCCTCGGTGGTGTCGGCCGTGTGGATCTTGTCGTCGAACCACAGGTGAGCGACGGTCATCCTGTTCTGGGTCAGCGTGCCGGTCTTGTCCGAGCAGATGACCGACGTGGAGCCCAAGGTCTCCACGGCCTCCAGGTTCTTCACCACGCAGTTCTTGCTCGCCAGCCGCTTGGCCGTCAGCGACAGGCACACCTGCGCAGGTGAGGGGGTGGGTTAGGGAGAGGTACACCTGCGCAGGTGAGGGGGTGGTCATAGCACACCTGGACAGGTGAGGGGGTGGTCAGTGAGAGACACAATGGGACAGATGAGGGGTGTGGTCAGTGATAAGCACACCTGG
>JAKEPQ010000246.1:0-10290 GCA_024500445.1 Entomyzon cyanotis | reverse complement strand
GAATTTTAGGGTAAATTTTTGGGGTTTTTGGCTCAGTTTCGGGTTGTCCCCAGAGCAAGGGCTGATTTTGGGATGATCAGGTGAATTTTGGAGGAATTTTTGGGGTTCCCAGTTCAATTTCGGGGTGTCCCCAGAGCAAGGGCTGATTTTGGGATGACCAGGGTGAATTTTGGGTGAATTTTTGGGGTTTTTGGCTCAATTTCCAGGGAGGCGGACCGGGCAGAGCCAAGGCGGCTCTGGCTGATTTTTGGGATGAATTTTGGGTGAATTTTGGGGGTTTTTGGCTCAATTTGGGGGTGTCTGCAGAGCAAGGGCTGATTTTGGGATGACCAGGTGAATTTTGGGTGAATTTTGGGGTTTTTGGCTCCAATTTTGGGGTGTCCGGCAGAGCCAAGGCGGCTCTGGCTGATTTTGGGATGAATTTTGGGTGAATTTTTGGGGTTTTTGGCTCAATTTTGGGGTGTCCGGCAGAGCAAGGGCTGATTTTGGGATGACCAGGTTAATTTTTGGGTGAATTTTTGGGGCCAATCAGGATAATTTTTGGGGTTTTGAGCTCAATTTTGGGGTATCCGGCAGAGCCAAGGCAGCTCTGGCTGATTTTGGGATGAATTTTGGGTGAATTTTTGGGGTTTTTGGCTCAGTTTCGGGGTGTCCAGCAGAGGCAAGGCGGCTCTGGCTGATTTTAGGATGAATTTTGGGTGAATTTTTGGGGTTTTGAGCTCCAATTTCGGGGTGTCCCCAGAGCAAGGGCTGACTTTGGGATGACCAGGTGAATTTTGGGTGAATTTTTGGGGTTTTTGGCTCAGTTTTGGGGATCCGTAGAGCAAGGGCTGACTTTGGGATGACCAGGTGAATTTTGGGTGAATTTTTGGGGTTTTTGGCTCAGTTTCGGTGTACCGCAGAGCAAGGGCTGACTTGGGATGACCAGGTGAATTTTGGGTGAATTTTGGGGGTTTTTGGCTCTGTTTCGGGGTGTCCCCAGAGCAAGGGCTGACTTTGGGATGACCAGGTGAATTTTGGGTGAATTTTTGGGGTTTTGAGCTCAATTTCGGGGTGTCTGCAGAGCAAGGGCTGATTTTGGGATGACCAGGTGAATTTTTGGGGGTTTTGGCTCAGTTTCGGGGTGTCCCCAGAGCAAGGGCTGATTTTGGGATGAATTTTGGGTGAATTTTGGGGGTTTTTGGCTCAGTTTCGGGGTGTCCGCAGAGCAAGGGCTGACTTTGGGATGACCAGGTGAATTTTGGGTGAATTTTGGGGGTTTTTGGCTCAGTTTCGGGGTGTCCCCAGAGCAAGGGCGGCATCCTGTCCAAAGCCTGCGATTACGTCCGAGAGCTCCGCCAGAGCAACCAGCGGCTGCAGGAAACCTTCAAGGAGGCCGAGCGGCTGCAGATGGACAACGACCTGTTGCGACAGCAGGTACTGTCGCGATAGGCCCCGCCCCGCGCCCCCGAAAAACCCCGAAAATCGCCGAATTCGCCCCAAAAATCGCGGCGAAAATCGGCCGCGGGGGGAGAGGGAGGGAGTGAATGGGGAGGTCACGCCCATCGTGGGCGGGGCGATGTCCTTATTTGGGGTAGACCACGCCCATTGTGGGCGGGGAGATTCCCACGGGGTTCATTGATAAGGGTGGGGTGGGGATTTGGGGGGCTTGGGGGGAAATTTGGGGGATTTGGGGTGGAATTGGTGGATTTGGGGTGAAATTTGGGGAATTTGGGAAGTGGGAGTGAGAAATTTGGGGGATTTTGGGGTGGAATTGGGGAGATTTGGGGTGGAAATGAGGAAATTTGGGGGGGAATTGGGGAATTTGGGGTGAAATTGGGGTGAGATTGGGGTGGGAATGGGGTGGAATTGGGGAAATGGAGAGAGAAATGGGAGGAATTGGGGGAAATTGGGGGAGAAATTGGGGGAATTTGGGGGTGAAATTGGGGCATTTGGGGTGAAATTTGGGGTGGAATTGGGGAATCTGGGGTGGAAATGAGGAAATTTGGGGGTGAAATTGGGGGAATTTGGGGTGGAAATGGGGGAATTTGGGGTAAAATTGGGAAATTTGGGGTGAAATTGGGGGAAATTTGGGAAATGGAGAGAGAAATGGGAGGAACTGGGGGAATTTGGGGTGGAAATGGGGAATTTGGGGTGGAAATGGGGAATTTTGGGAAGTGGAGTGAGAAATTTGGGGAATTTGGGGTGGAATTGGGGGATTTGGGGTGGAAATGAGGAAATTTGGGGTGAAATTCGGGGTGGAATTGGAGAATTTGGGGTGGAATTGTGGGAATTTGGGGTGGAAATGGGAAATTTTGGGTGAAATTGGGGGAATTTGGGGTGAAATTTGGGGTGGAAATGGGGAAATACAGGGTGGAATTGGGGGAATTTGGGGTGAAATTGGGGAATTTGGGGTGAAATTGGGGAAATTGGGGTGGAATTTGGGGTGGAAATGAGGAAATTCGAGGTGGAATGAAGGGAATTTGGGAAGTGGAGTGAGAAATTTGGGGAATTTGGGGTGAAATTGGGGGAAATTTGGGAAATGGAGAGAGAAATGGGAGGAACTGGGGGAATTTGGGGTGAAATTGGGGGAATTTGGGGTGGAAATGAGGAATTTGGGGTGGAAATAGGGAAATTTGGGAAGTGGAATTGGGGAATTTGGGAAGTGGAGTGAGAAATTTGGGGGATTTGGGGTGGAATTGGGGAAATTGGGGTGGAAATGAGGAAATTTGGGGTGAAATTGGGGAATTTGGGGTGGAAATTGGGGGAAATTTGGGAAATGGAGAGAGAAATAGGGGAAAACTGAGGGAATTTGGGGTGAAATTGGGGAATTTGGGGTGAAATTGGGGGAATTTGGGAAATTGGGGTGGAATTGGGGAATTTGGGGTGAAATTTGGGGTGGAATTGGGGAATTTGGGGTGAAATTGGGGGAATTTGGGAAATGGAGAGAGAAATGGGATGAATTGGGGGGAATTTGGGGTGGAATTTGGGGAATTTGGGGCAGAAATGGGAAAATTGGGGAAAAACCAGAATTATGGAGAAAAATGATTGAAAGACAGGAAAACTGTGGTGAGAAAATGGGTGAAAACCGGAGAAATTTGGGTAAAACGGTGGGAATTTCGGGAGGGGGGTCCCGGGGGGTTCAGCCCCACCCCCAAGCCCCAATTTGGGGTTTTTCCCCCAATTTTGGGGTTTTTTGGCAGATGGAGGAGCTGAAGAGCGAGAACGCCGTGCTGAGGCGCAGCTGCAGCAGAGGGGGTTGGATGGGAACCCCGAGGGGAACCCCCAGTGAGGGAGACCCCAACCCAAATTTGGGGGAAAATCCCGAAATTTGGGGTCAGCCCCCGGAATTGGGAAACTCCCCGGAATTGGGGTCGTTCCCAAAATGGGGGTTGTCCCCAGAATTGGGGGGAAAGATCCCAAAATTGGGGGAAAAATCCCAAATTTGGGGAAAACCTGAAATTTGGGCTCAGACCCGGAATTGGGAAACTCCCGGAATTGGGGGGAAAAAACCCGAAATTGGGGTTAATCCCGAAATTGGGAAATTCCTCAAATTTGGGGGGGAAAAACGCGAAATTGAGGGGAAAAAACCCAAAATTGGGGGAAAATCCCAAATTTGGGGAAAAACCCCAAGTTTGGGGGAAAAACCCCAAAATTGGGGGGAAAAACCCCAAAATTGGGGGAAAAACCCCAAATTTGGGGGAAAACCTGAAATTGGGGTCAGCCCCGGAATTGGGAAATTCCCCAAAATTGGGGGGAAAACCCCAAATTTGGGGGAAAACCCAAAACTGGGGGAAAAACCCCAAAATTGGGAAGAAAAAAACCCAAATTTGGGGGAAAAACCCCAAATTTGGGGGAAAATCCCAAAATTTGGGGTCAGCCCCGAAATTGGGAAACTCCCTGAAATTTGGGTTGTTCCCAAAATCGGGAATTTCCCCAAAACTGGGGATTTCTCCAAATTTGGGGGAAAAACCCCAAAACTGGGGGAGAAAAAGGCAAAATTGGGGGAAAAACTCCAAATTTGGGGGGAAAATCCCAAAATCTGGTGGAAAAACCCCAAAATTGAGGGGAAAGAAATGCAAAATTGGGGGAAAAATACCAAATTTGGGGGAAAAAATGCAAAATTGGGGGAAAAAATCCCAAGTTGGAGTCATTCCCCAAAATCAAGGAACTCTTTAAATCGGGAAATCCCCCCAAATTTGGGGGAAAAACCCAAAATTGGGAAACTCCCCAAAATTGGGGTAATTTCCCCCCAAAACTGGGGAAATTCTCCCTAAAATCAGGAAAATCCCCCCAAAAATTGTGAAAATCCCCCCAAAATAGGGGAAATTCTCCCTAAAATTGGGAAAATCCCCCCCAAAATCGGGGAAATTCCTCCTAAAATTGGGTTATTTCCCCCAAAATTTGGGTAATTTCCCCCAAAATTGGGGAAAGTCCCTCTAAAATTGGGGAAATCCCCCAAAATTGGGAAAATCCCCCCAAAATTGGGGAAATTCCCCTAAAATTGGGAAAATCCCCCCAAAATTTGGGTAATTTCCCCCCAAAATCAGGGAAATCCCCCCCAAACTCGGGGTCGCGCCCCCCCCCCCCCCCCCCTTTTTGGGGGTCTCCTCCCCAATTTTGGGATCCCCTCCGCCCCTCCCCCTTTGTAATTACCGTGATTGTAATTAATTAATTCATTCATTGTTTTGTACCGCCCGGGTGGGGGAGGGGCGACCCCTCCCCCCCCCTCCCCCTCCCCCCTTTTGAGGTTTTTTGGGGGGAGGGGGAGGTGGGGGAGGGGCGGAGAGGTGGGGGAGGGGCGGGGGGAGGGGGAGGGGCAGCCCGGGAGCGGGGAGAAAAAAAAAAAAAATTTCCCAAAAAAACACCAAAAAAGGGAAAAAAAAAACCCAAAAAGTGGAGTTTTGGGTTGGTGGGGGAGGGGAGGGAGGGGAGGGGGAGGGGCGAGCGCGGTGTCGCAATTGTCACCGGCGGCGGCGACAGAGCGGCGCCAGTGTCACCTCCCCCGAGATATTGGCATTGTCACCTCCCCAGGGACATTGTCACTGATTGGCACTGTCACCCCCTGGTGTCATTGGCATTGTCACCCCCCGAGATATTGTCATTGTCACCCCCTCAGGACATTGTCATTGTCACCCCCAGGACATTGTCCCCGCGGTGCCACCATCCTTGTCCCATCCCTGTCCCCATTTCTGTCCCTTGTCCCATCCTTGTCCCTGTCCCGTTCCTGTCCTTGTCCCCAACCCCATCAGTGTCACCACTGCCACCGCCGGTGCCACAGCCCTGTCACTTCAGTGCCATCGCCTTGTCACTTCAGTGTCCCCATCCCTGTCACTTCAGTGCCACCATCGCTGTCATGTCCTTGTCACTTCAGTGCCACCGCCGGTGCCACAGCCCTGTCACTTCAGCGTCACCATCACTGTCACCTCAGTGTCCCCATCCCTGTCACTGCAGTGTCATCACTGGTGCCACAACCCTGTCACTTCAGTGCCACCATCCCTGTCACATCCCTGTCACTTCAGTGCCACCATCGCTGTCACAACCCTGTCCCTTCAGTGCCACCATCCCTGTCACAGCCCTGTCACCTCGGTGTCACCATCACTGCCACATCCCTGTCCCTTCAGTGCCACCATCCCTGTCACAGCCCTGTCACCTCGGTGTCACCATCACTGCCACAACCCTGTCACTTCAGTGCCACCATCCCTGTCACATCCCTGTCACTTCAGTGCCACCATCGCTGTCACATCCCTGTCAATTCAATGCCACCATCCCTGTCACAGCCCTGTCACCTCGGTGTCACCATCACTGCCACATCCCTGTCCCTTCAGTGCCATCGCCTTGTCACTTCAGTGTCCCCATCCCTGTCACTTCAGTGCCACCATCCCTGTCACGTCCTTGTCCCTTCAGTGCCACCGCCAGTGCCATATCCTTGTCACCTCAGTGTCCCCATCTCTGTCATTTCAGTGCCACCATCCTTGTCACATCCCTGTCACCTCAGTGCCACCATCCCTATCACAACCCTGTCACCTCAGTGTCCCCATCCCTGTCACTTCAGTGCCACCATCCCTGTCACATCCCTGTCACCTCGGTGTCTCCATCCCTGTCACATCAGTGTCCCCATTGCTGTCACATCCCTGTCACTTCAGTGCCACCGCCGGTGCCATATCCTTGTCACCTCAGTGTCCCCATCTCTGTCATTTCAGTGCCATCACTGGTGCCACCATCCGTGTCACTTCAGTGCCACCATCGCTGTCACATCCCTGTCACTTCAGTGCCATCGCCAGTGCCACATCCCTGTCACTTCAGTGCCACATCTGTGTCACTTCAGTGTCCCCATCTCTGTCACTGCAGTGTCATCACTGGTGCCACAACCCTGTCACTTCAGTGCCACCATCCCTGTCACAACCCTGTCACCTCGGTGTCACCATCACTGCCACATCCCTGTCACTTCAGTGCCACCATCGCTGTCACATCCCTGTCACTTCAGTGCCACCATCCCTGTCACATCCCTGTCACTTCAGTGCCACCATCCCTGTCACAGCCCTGTCACCTCGGTGTCACCATCACTGCCACATCCCTGTCACTTCAGTGCCACCATCCCTGTCACGTCCTTGTCCCTTCAGTGCCACCGCCAGTGCCACATCTCTGTCACCTCAGTGTCCCCATCTCTGTCACTTCAGTGCCACCGCCAGTGCCACATCCTTGTTAGCTCAGTGCCACCATGGCTGTCACATTCTTGTCACTTCAGTGCCACCGCCTTGTCACTTCCGTGTCCCACTTCAGTGTCACCATCCCATGTCACCTCAGTGCCACCAGCGCCGCTCCCATCACTGCCACCAGTGTCCCCAATCCCCGCCAGTGTCCCCAACCCCGCCAGTGTCCCCAACCCCCGCCAGTGTCCCCAACCCCCGCCAGTGTCCCCCAAACACCGCCAGTGTCCCCAATCCCCACCAGTGTCCCCAATCCCTGCCAGTGTCCCCAATCCCCGCCAATGTCCCCAACCCCCACCAGTGTCCCCACTTCCCGCCAGTGTCCCCAGTCACCACCAGTGTCCCCAGTCACCGCCAGTGTCCCCAATCCTGCCAGTGTCCCCAACCACCGCCAGTGTCCCCAACCACCGCCAGTGTCCCCAGTCACCGCCAGTGTCCCCAGTCACCGCCAGTGTCCCCACTTCCCGCCAGTGTCCCCAACCCCCGCCAGTGTCCCCAATCCCCGCCAGTGTCCCCAGTCACTGCCAGTGTCCCCAACCCCCGCCAGTGTCCCCAATCCCCGCCAGTGTCCCCAGTCACTGCCAGTGTCCCCAACCACCGCCAGTGTCCCCAATCCCCGCCAGTGTCCCCAACCCCCGCCAGTGTCCCCAACCCCCGCCAGTGTCCCCAGTCCCCACCAGTGTCCCCAATCCCCGCCAGTGTCCCCAGTCACCACCAGTGTCCCCAATCCCCGCCAGTGTCCCCAATCCCCACCAGTGTCCCCACTCCCCGCCAGTGTCCCCAACCCCCCGCCAGTGTCCCCAGTCCCCACCAGTGTCCCCACTCCCCGCCAGTGTCCCCAGTCACCGCCAGTGTCCCCAATCCCCCGCCAGTGTCCCCAGTCACCACCAGTGTCCCCAATCACCGCCAGTGTCCCCAGCCCCCCGCCAGTGTCCCCAACCCCCGCCAGTGTCCCCAATCCTCACCACTGTCCCCACTCCCCGCCACCCCCCTGTCCCCACCAGTGCCACCACCGCCGTCCCTGACCCCCCCGGTGCCACCGCGGCCACCGCAGCGCTGTCACCATCCATGTCACACGGGTGTCACATCGGTGTCACCGCCGATGTCACATCGGTGCCGAGCCGGCGCCACCTCAAGGCCACCGCTGTCGCTGTCCCCGCGGTGCCACCGCCCCCCGAGGCCACCGCGTCCCCCCCGCGTGTCCCTGATGTCCCCCCGAGGCCACCGCGTCCCCCCCGCCATGTCCCCTGGGCTCTCCCTGATGTCCCCCCGAGCTGTCCCAGTGGCCTCAATGTCCCCTCCGGCTGTCCCCTGTCCCCTCCGGGCTGTCCCCATGATCTCCCCCAAATGTCGCCATTGTCCCCCGCAATGTCGCCGGGCTGTCCCCCCCGTGTTCTGCTCCTCGATGTCCCCCCGGTGTCCCCGGTGTCCCCTCCTCGGTGTCCCCACCGTGTCCCCACGTCCCTCCCGCTGTCCCCTCGGGCTGTCCCCGAGCTGTCCCCAGTGTCCCCATGGCTCCCGCTCTGTCCCCCCGTGTCCCCCCACCGTGTCCCCTCCCGGGCTGTCGCCGCTGTCCCCAACCGTGTCCCCCCTCGATGTCCCCATGCCCCCAGGTGCCCCCTCCGGCTGTCCCCGTGCCCTCGATGTCCCCTCTGTCCCCTCCTGTGTCCCCCAGAGCTGTCCCCGCTGTCCCCGCGGCTAGCTCCCGATGTCCCCTCCGTGTCCCCTCCCCGTGTCGCCTCCCCGATGTCCCCCCGGGCTGTCCCCCCGATGTCCCCAAGCCCCCCCCGCGATGTCCCCCTGTCCCCCCCCCGTCCCCCCGGGCTGTCCTCGTGTCCCCTCCCGATGTCCCCTCGATGTCCCCGCTGTCCCCCCGCGTGTCCCCTTCCCTCCTGTCCTCCCCGCTGTCCCCGCTGTCCCCCTGTGTCCCCCAGAGCTGTCCCCTCTGCCTTCCCCGGGCTGTCCCCTCTCCCCCCGTGTCCCCCCTCCGTGTCACCACTGTCCCCAACCGTGTCCCCCCCCGATGTCCCCAGTGTCCCCCAGAGCTGTCCCCCTGCCCTCGATGTCCCCATGTCCCCTCCTGTGTCCCCCAGAGCTGTCCCCAATGTCCCCATGCCCCCTCCGATGTCCCCCCCCCGGGCTGTCTCCCTGTCCCCCCCGATGTCCCCCTCCCGCTGTCCCCAGTGTCCCCCGTGTCCCCCGCTGTCCCCCAGAGCTGTCCCCAGTGTGTCCCCCCCCGCTGTCCCCAATGTCCCCCCCATGTCCCCCCGGCTGTCCCCAGTGTCCCCATGCCCCCCGACGTCACCCCCCTGCTGTCGCCCTCTGTCCCCGCTGTCCCCACGCTCCCCCCGATGTCACCCCCCCGGGCTGTCCCCAATGTCGCCATGTCCCCCACGTGTCCCTCAGAGCTGTCCCCTGCCCACGATGTCCCCATGTCCCCTCCAGTGTCACCCAGAGCTGTCCCCGCTGTCCCCCCGGACTGTCCCCAGTGTCCCCTCTGTCCCCCCCCGATGTCCCCTCTGTCCCCGCCGTGTCCCCTCCCGATGTCCCCCCTGGACTGTCCCCATGTCCCCCCGATGTCACCCCCCCAGGCTGTCCCCCCTGTCCCCGTGCCCCCTTCCGTGTCCCCCCACGGCTGTCCCCAGTGTCCCCAATGTCCTCCCCGTGTCCCCATGTCCCCCCCGGGCTGTCCCCATGTCCCCCCCCCGCTGTCCCCAGTGTCCCCATGTCCCCCCAAGGCTGTCCCCAGTGTCCCCCCCGGGCTGTCCCCATGTCCCCCCCCCGCTGTCCCCAGTGTCCCCAATGTCCTCCCCGTGTCCCCATGTCCCCCCCGGGCTGTCCCCATGTCCCCCCCCGCTGTCCCCAGTGTCCCCATGTCCCCCCAAGGCTGTCCCTGTCCCCCCCGTCCCCGCTGTCCCATCCGTACCCCCCGATGTCACTCCCCCGATGTCCCCTCTGTCCCCCCCCGGCTGTCCCCGGCTGTCCCCATGCCCCCCCCGATGTCACCTCCCGGGCTGTCCCAAATGTCCCTCCTGTCCCCCCCGTGTCCCCCCTGGCTGTCCAGAGTGTCCCCCCCCGCCGCTGTCCCCATGTCCCCCGCTGTCCCCAGTGTCCCCATGCCCCCCCCGATGTCCCCCCCGCTGTCCCCATGTGCCTCCCCCGTGTCCCCCAGAGCTGTCCCCCTGGTTGTCCCCAGTGTCCCCAATGTCCCCCAGGCTGTCCCCCCTGTCCCCGTGCCCCCTTCCGTGTCCCCCCACGGCTGTCCCCAGTGTCCCCATGTCCCCCCCGGGCTGTCCCCAGTGTCCCTCCTGTTCCCCCCCCGTGTCTCTCAGAGCTGTCCCCCGCTGTCCCCAGTGTCCCCATGTCCCCCCAAGGCTGTCCCTGTCCCCCCCCCGTGTCCCCCTGGGCTGTCCCCATGTCCCCATGTCCCCCCCCGCTGTCCCCATGTCCCCCCCGGGCTGTCCCCATGTCCCCCCGTGTCCCCCGGGCTGTCCCCAGTGTCCCCATGTCCCCCAGGCTGTCCCCATGCCCCCCCCGGGCTGTCCCCATGTCCCCCCCGTGTCCCCCCGGGCTGTCCCCATGTCCCCCCCCCGCTGTCCCC